>JAZGTK010011325.1:0-15693 GCA_036877625.1 Ambastaia sidthimunki | reverse complement strand
ATGTTGTAGAAAGTAAAGTTAAAATTATTCACATTTAAAAAGTCAGCAATACCTGATTTTATTGAGATGATCTCATCGTCTCCCCAGGCTAAAATGACAGAGGAGTCGTCTCAGTATGAGTTTGAGAACTACATGAGACAGCAGCTGCTGTTGGCGGAGGAGAAGAACACTATTAATCACACCAAGAACTTCCTCAGCAAGAGGCTTCTGGGTAACGTGCCTCCAGTGAGGCGTCTCGGCCACGACGCTCAGCCAATCAGCCCTCTGGATGCCGCAATACTGGCCCAGCGCTTCCTCCGCAAGTGACACCTTGCTCCGCCCGTGGACGGGATCACCGGAAGAGAATGAGCCACGGAACTGGGCGCATGCTCGTATGTATGTTCCTTTCTGTGTGAGAGCACGCAGTGCGTGTCTGATAGACACGTGTGAGTCACGGAACGGCTCAGCGCTCTCTGTCGCTCCATTCATTGGCTCAGGACACCAACACCACCTCCATGCCAATCCTTGCCCAAATCTGACACACAGACTCATACACACTCTTCAGCAATACTCAGATTCATGTAGCAAACCACACACAACCCTCCACTCTAGTCCACTAGCACTTTCTGTGTGGATGCCTCGAATCACATGACCACCCCTTTTGTCTGTCCCCGCCCTTCCTGTTCTCCTCAACCAGTTTGTCTATATCTCTCCCATCTGTATCCATAACTGCAAATCTACCTCTTCCCATTATCAGTCTGTTTCCTTCTCTCAGTGGGTTTAAATGATGCTCTGGCTTCTGTAGAAGCAGGACTCATGATGTTGGGGGTTTGGACACAAGCACAGACTTCTGAGCATTAGCACTGAGGTTGGGATTAGCATTGAGGTTGAACGATTTTTGTGTCAAAAACCAGTAACTGGTTTGTTCCTCATTTTAAATAAGCTTTATTTCTCCTCTTTCTAAAACAGTAGCATTTAACACAAGCTTTGTTATCATTAAAGATGTTAAGTATCACAGATTATGAAATCTATAACCTCAGATAAGCCGTGTGTTCCAGTCCTCTGTTTAAATGGGTTTCTGTTGGCAGCTAGTGTCATGTAAATGATTCTGTGATTGTATGTCTACAGAAAGCATGGCTTTGCATTCAGTCTCATAATATGGTACGTCATTTTCTCTCCTAAGCAGGAAAGCTCAAAACTTCAGCCGGACTCAACCAGAAATGTATTTTTAAGCCTGATGTCATGTTATTCTCTCCTGCATTCATTCAGTCAAACTGCAGTAAAAACTCTTTGTAATCATGCTGTCAAACAGAGGTGAATATTGCAGGACCGAGTCAGTCAGCTCTCATCCTCTGATAACACCAGTCAGTCAGAACGCGTCTTCTCATGCGACCTGCATCTCCACACATTACAGCTGAAGCTCAGGGACAGAGATTTGGCTGCTGGGAAACATTTTCGGCCACAATGATAAAAGAAACCCATTCCACAGAGGACTGTTAATTTAATTTAATTTTAATGAGTTTCTTCTTACCCTCCCCGGTAGGAAGGAAATGCCGTCAAACTCACTTTGAATCTGTTCTGTGCATTTGTTTCATTTTCATGACATGAGAATATTCTCATAATCTCAGATACTCGTGTGTATAAAGCATCATTCTGGGTTATCTTGCCTTAGATTGTTGAAGATTTATCAGTGAATATGTGCTTTTGATGATAGAATATATCTTAGTTGACTAGACGGTTGGCTTGCATTGACCTGTGGCATCAGTTTAAGATGTTTTATGTCTGTCTTGTTTTAGTTAGAAATGCAGTACTGTAGATCTCTGAGTTCATGAATGTCACTTTATTTCCCTTATGAAAGAAGTAACTTCCCTTTCTGTGACCTTTTCTGCTTCCTTTTTAATTTATTATCTGTGTATAATTCATCATTCTGTCTTTTTCTAGCTGAATGACATGGAAATGCAGAGATCCCGTATCACTCAAATCATTGCTGTCATCTCTTCTCATTTGTTTTTTTCTCTCTTCAGTGAAGGTTTTGTTCTTTCTGACCCTTTATTTGTGTAAAATTACCTTTTTTATATATTAAGCTACACTAACACAGAGACTGACAGCATAGCTCTGTTTTTAAATCAGCTAAGCTATCTTGCACATTAGCATGATGTGTAGAATTGATGTAGAGTTTGTCTTGTGAGGTCAGGATTAAAACACGCTCTGACCAGTGTGAATAACAACCTTTATGGTTAATGGTGTCAGAGGACAGGGTGTTATTATTATGATTTAAAAAATCACATCAGTGTTTTAACACGAGACATTAATACTTAAAAGTGATGTTGCCTGCCATCATTTAAAGCATTAGTCTTTTCCCACCTCAATGTGAATATATTTGGTCGTAAAGCAGTATTGCAGTGGATAATATGTGTGAATCAGATCAGAAGTTGAGTGCCTCACGGCTATATCCTCGGGCTACGTACAGTTTTCACAAAAGCCATGATCTCCTAGCAAATCTGTACGGTTGCAATACGACTGCTGTTGACATGCTTGTGTGGTCTGTACCTAGAAATCTAGATGAGACAAATTAGTTTCTGTTTTTGATGTCTGTTTTTAGGCCCCTTACTGTGACTGAGGACCCCCTGCATAAGCAGTTTTGTGATGTCCAGATTTTGTCTGCAGCATGAAACTATGTTGAGCTCGGTATGCATTTAAAAACAATTAGTGCATGATTCAAATGAGCAGGATGTGCAGAGATGCAGCAGAAACTGAAACGATTGTGGGTGTTTCAGAAATGATGTGTAGTAAGAGAGAGATACAGCAAGAGAATTAAATGTAAGGTTTGTATTTGATTTTTTTCTAGGCCACTTTGTGCAAATATTTCATACAGATTTCAAAATAGTTTCTTTTGTTGCATCTTTTACTAAAAGTGGAACATTTGTAAGATCTGGTGTAAAATTAAATCTAGTTCTAGTCAAAACAAAAGCCTGAGTGTTTGACCTAAGCTGCTGTGTTAGACGAGTGTCAAAGAATAAACTAACTGTACAGAGATGAAAACAAATTTGTATAAAAGACATATTTTTGTACTTCATCAAATCTCTACATGCATGTCAGCAATAAACATTTGATATGAACTGTCTCTTTGTGAAGTTTTGTCATAAGTGTATCAGTTTCACAGCTCTTATTATTAGTAACAGGTTTATTTATTCATCTGCAAATCCAGGCTGAATTTTCCAATCAATTATCTATGATAACTCACACCAAAAAATAAATAGTGAGTTTCTTTCTGAATGGTGTTACTGTCATCACCACAACTGACAAACCTTTATATCATTTGGTGTCAGTTTCTGTTGGTGTTAAAATGGTTATAAAGATCTAATTTACTCCACATGTTTTCCAGATGATACATTTCAACTGAGAAATTAAATCCACACATACTGTCTCATACTGTCACAGGAACAATAAGAACTTTCAGATCCTGCAGTTCCCAACCAATGAGATTTCATCTGTCATTCACAAAGAAACATTCAAACTGCTCTATTATTCCTCAGCAGCACTTTTGTCGCTGTACGTGACCTGCAGTCAAACTGTCACAATATTGGGAAGGAAAATACAGTCATAATCACTTTAACTCAGACAAAACATTTCCAACAGTGAGATGATTTGTGGATGAGGCTAAATTGTCATAAAAACAAAAAGCGAGGAACAGGTGTGGAACAAACATATCTGACAAATAACAGTGAAATTATTTATTGATTTATGTCCACAGGTTACAAACAAACATACAACATATGAAACATGTTAATACCTTAAGACCTTGTTTAGCCTACATTACCATAAACTTATGAAATAATTATTTGGCATTTACACTTTTAAAATCAGTAAAGGAGTGGAAATTGTGCCTATGAGCTGATGTCTTCTAAATGGAGCTGTAGTCCAGCTGGAATCAGGAGTTCTTCAGCATGTAATGTGTGTGGAGATCTCAGACTCTCTGACAGTCCTCGTGTGCGTGTCTCTTCACATTTATATCCACAATCACTTGCTTCATCTTTAATAGTCACTATTTCTTCCTCAGTGCTGCCACTTCATTCTGCAAATATCAGAATCACAGCTGATTTATTTCTTACGTTACACTCAACACCAGCGCCAAGTGACATTATGTCAATTACACTTTTAAAATGACTCTGGGTGACTTTATTCTGAGAGGCAAAAGATGTATTAGTGGCAGATATACTGTATCTGGTATGTTTAGGGACGACACAGATGTCCTTCCTGACAGAACTGGGAGACAGACAGCAGAGTCTGAAGATACATTAGCTCAAGCAGGTTGTGTTTGTAACTCAATGCTGCACCCTTGAGGCTGAGATCAGCACATACTCATCTCCATATACACGACCCGTCTTTATAGCTGCTGGCATTCTGGTTGCTGTGGTTACAGAGAAGCCAAGTAACTAAAACACTGTCACCAAACAGACTCTCACCTGCAACCTCGTCCGTTTTTCTCTCTCGTCCTTCAGTTCATCTTTAAGCTCCTGTATGTCTTTCCTGGTCAGAACAGAGAGATGATGTGATGAGAGGATGTGATGAGATGATTCAGTCTGTCTGTAGTTTTTTTACTCACTCATGCTGAGCTTTGAGGAGATTCAGAGATTTGCGGAGGTCTTTGAGCTCTGTCAGCACAGAAGCCAGTGAGGGGTTCTCCTGAAGAACAGCTTTGGTTTCACTCTGTGGTTTGGGTGGGGAGGTGGATTTGGTTGGTTGGTCAGTCTTGGGAGGTGTTGAGTGACCTTCTGTAACCTGTAACCAGATGAAGTAATATATTCAAGAAACAGAAGATCATGAACCTTCTAAACTGGTAACACATTATAAAAACTTTCATTAACAAGTCTTTAAAAACATTATATAACGCTTAACAGATCATTAGTTCATGTAAGCTCAAATTTGAATATTTATAATATATTTAGGTTTCTAACTATTTGAAGATACACTAGGCAATGATCTGTTAAGCTTTACATAATGTGTAAACTTCATTAATGAAAGTTATAATAAAGTGTTATCCAAACCTTCAGTAAGTCTGGAACATTTTGTGGTAAACCATCTTTCTTCTCTGATGTTGCATTACAGTGTGTTTCAGCTGAAATCTTTATAAAAACAATAATGAGGTTATTTGACTTTATTCATCATCAAAATCAAACAGTCGTCTGATCATCCTGAAAACCTTCATAAAGTTGAAACTGAGAGAATCATGTTCTCAAGTTATTTAGCAGAGGCTAAAGATGAAAATGTTGTTTATAAAAACATGGCCATGAGTTTCTTCATTCAAGAGAATCTAGTCAAACTTTCACGAAACACTTGCAAATTCAATAAAGAAAACTGAATGCCAGATAACCGGATTCAGAGTCGTGTATGTGACTCACATTTGACACAGCACCGAGGGCAGCTGGTGGTCTTCTCTGTGGGGGTTTGGCTCTGTTAGCTGTGGGATGGATGAGTTTATCTGAGGACACATCTACACCATCAAACTGGTCAGAGGTCTTCACCTTCCCCTCCTTCTGTGTGGGTGAGTGGAGGGGCTGTGTGGGTGAGTGGAGGGGCTGTTTGGGTGAGTGGAGGGGCTGTTTGGGTGAGTGGAGGGGCTGTTTGGGTGAGTGGAGGGGCTGTTTGGGTGAGTGGAGGGGCTGTTTGGGTGAGGCAGGTGGCTCTTCAGTGTTTCTAATAGGAAGAAAAAACATTATATTCCCTTCATGTTAAAATATTTAATGTAATAACCATCTGAAATGAACATCCATCAGGCTGAATCTATCATACGTCACTGTGTGTATGTTTATGTGGGGAACTCTTTTAAACTCCAAACAAACATTACATGGCTTTGATCTGGGGAGGAGTAAGTTCTGTAGATTGACTGTAATACATCAATTTGTGTTTGCACTGTTGTCAGAATTTATCCACTCTGCCTTTAGGACAAAACCATTTCTGTGCTTTTTCTCTCACTCAGAAAAACAGGAAACAGGCAGTTTGAATTTGTTTAGTCTCCCAGCAACTCATAACATTTCCATCACTCTTCATAAATGCAACATTTAAAAGCTCTTTGACAGAAAAACAGTGTCACAGATGCTACATGATTCTCTAAGCAAACCCGAATGAGGTTTCATTTCAAACATTGTGTCTCAGATAACTCTTATTTCGTCACCTTTTTGAAGCTAGTTTGCCAAGCTTCTCCTTCACTGGTAGTGGTGGGACTGGTGGTTTATGTAGACCAGGTAACTTAATTTTACCAACTGGGTCAGTTCGAAAGTCTTTAGTGTCTGATTTTTCATCTGTTTAAAGAGAAGAGAGCAGTGCATTCAATAACACGTCAAAAACACGAGCAGTGTCTGTCATAAAGCCGGTCAGTCACGTGTCTGTGCATTCATCAGCATTTAATCCTGACAAACCTGTTCCCACACCTCCAGAAACTACATTCAAATAAAATTATAAAGCAACTATTAAAACAACATCTGCAGGTTGGACCTGCCCTTCCACTGTGACATCAGTCGTACCTGTTTGCTTCACAGATCCAGATCTTACCGGTGGCTTTCCTGCATTTCCAATCTGTGTCCAACGACAAAATGTCAACAAATCACAGATTAATCCTTCTGAGCAAGAACCAGCTCACGATCCAAGCTGAAGAAATCAAGTCAGAGTTCCTCCCCACTAACAGGAACTGAGTGACAATCAGTTCTTCAGGGTTAGATGTAGTGCCATGAGTTTGACTGAAACTCCAGTAAAGTTGATACAGGGAAGATTGTGTTCTGTAAGCCAATGGACCAATCCTGAGAACTTTTAACACTCACATGAAGGGTATCCGCTGGGATCAACATGATGAAGTTATCGGGAAAAAAACCCCGGCATCCGTTTAATTCCCCCTCCCACCAGCCCTTGTCCTCAGTGGCCTTGAGGGGACAAAAAACTCTGCTCAGAAAACACATTTGTGTGTATACAGCTGATATGAGCTGTTATATTAAAATGGCTGCTTGTGTCTGTGGTGAAACAATTTCATGATCTTTTTTAAGGCAGATGGTTTGAATGGCTATAATTGGTCACTACACAGCTGTTTGAGTCTTTGAATCTGATTGGTTAATTCCTGTATCATTCTAAAGGTATTTATTTGCAGTAATGACTGTCCTTAAATATACATGTGATCACAGTGTTTGCTGTGAACACAAAGCAGTCAGCAGGTGAGCTGAGACACACCTTGTTAATAATAGTTATGACGTCCCCTTTCTTCAGGTCCAACTCGTCTTCTGCAGCAGCTTTGTAGTCAAACATCACCTGACAGCTTTCCTTCACTGTGAAGATGAAGTACTGCACTGATTTATTACTGTAACATACTGTACAGATGAGCAGTGCGCTGACATGTGTCTGTATCTGTCTGAATCTGAAAGCACAAGAAGCCTTCAGGGAGTTTCTTAAAGAAAGACTGTTTCATTCACTGAAGCTTTTGTCTTTGTTTGTTACTGTCACTCTTAACAACAGACTCAGAACAGAAATACAAGCTGCTAGTTCAACAACAACATCAGGAACTTTGTTGTATTATTTTGTTAGATTTTGGTCTCACCATTTGAGGTCTTTTTTCTTATACTGGGTCTCTGTTGCACTTTTCCCTGCTGTTATAAATGAAAGAGTAAATACATTAGATTAATAATTTAATAAGTCAATTTAATTTGAAAAAATCTCTTTATTATTAATAAGTATTATTAAATATAATTTAATAAGTTATATTTAATAGTATTTAATGACACCTGCTTCACCTCTTTCATGAAGACAGCTTCAGAGAGTTTAGGCCTGGCTTTCCCTTCAGTCATCTTGTTGTCTGTAGAACATTCAGACGGGTCAGTAATACATATAATGCAAAATCTTCAAACACAGTGATGGTTGTTTTGTGCAAGAGACACAGAAGTCTAGTGAACATCAGTGTAGTGAACATCAGTGTAGTGAACATCAGTCTAGTGAACATCAGTTTAGTGAACATCAGTTTAGTGAACATCAGTTTAGTGAACATCAGTCTAGTGAACATCAGTCTAGTGAACATCAGTCTAGTGAACATCAGTCTAGTGAACATCAGTCTAGTGAACATCACCTTTTGAAGGCACAAACATTTCTTTTACAAAATTTGATGGAAAGGCTCCTATTTGGTTGTTTTTCTTTCCCATCCACCAGCCATCTTCAATCTGCCAGACAAAACAAAGTGATGCAGATTCAGTTTTGAAGTATTAAAATTAATTTTAAAAATTAAAATTAAGCACAATATGCATTTTCTTCACAAGTGTCAACAAAGAACAGATGCCACACGTCACACATAAAGGAGAACATTCAAGATTCAAGAACTGAAACACCACTAATAATAAACGTCAAATGTTCTTAGAAAAATTCATTTCCACAGTTGAGTTTAACAAAAGAAAGCAAGAATATGTAGTACAGACGAAATGAATAAACTAATGAAGTTTTTATTTTGGGGTGAATAATTCTTCTAACATTTATAAAGACTATGACAGATCATTCCCAGAAGCTTGTGTTCTGCATCGTTGAGTTTGGAGAAATGTTGGTACCTCTTTGAGAATCTCTACGGTTTCCCCGACGACCAGCTCCAGCTCGTCCTCATGCGCTGGCGTGTAGGCAAACGTCACCTCGCATTTCCGCACCTGAGGCTTCACTTTCTTGGCTGTAGAGATGAAGTGTGTGGAAAACATGTGGAGCATTTCAAACACATGAAGATACGAGGACATTAGCAGAAGCTCCTGCAGTTTCCTCACAATCACTGCACGGTTAAACTGATGATGTAATACAGTCCTGTAGTTCTATCAGGTATAATGTGAGACCACATGTGGTTTGAAAAGCTCATATTTAAATGTATATATCAATATATTAAAATATATATCTATATATTACTATGTATAATAATAAAACAAATTAAAATACATTTGTTTATATATGATAACCTGTATGATGGATAGGAAACTTACATTTTCTTAAGCTTCTTGGCTCTCTGTTGTTGTCCCCAATTAGGTAAACAGGTATTTCCTGTGCAGAGAGGAACTTATGAACATAAGCATCATGAGAAGTACAGCAGAGCTTTGAACCTTCTCGTGGAAATAGAAAGTTTTCTAACAGGACGAGACCTTGGCGAAGTTGGCCGGGAACATGCCTCTCTTTCCTCTCAGCTCTCCCTCCAGCCATCCATCCTCTTTTCCCTTCGAGACCTTCTTCACCACGTCCCCCCCTTGAACCGTCAGCTCGTCTTCCGTGGTCGCCTCAAAGTCCACAAGCACAAGCACCTCTGGACACACGACACATGAGGACATTCAAATTAAACTGAAGTGTTTGAGTTATTATGGCCTTGAGTTCAATCAATAAATCATATTAGAACGTTTAACACTCTGATTCAATCAGATTGATTCATTTATGCAAGTGGGAAAATGTTTCTTGTGATTGATTAACACTGCAGTATATCTGTGATGTTACAACCGCAGCAAGCTTTATCTTCTCTGAAAAGCACAGCCTCCAGCCTAAAGCATCTAATCATCTGAAGGGCATGAAAAACATTCTTAGATGAATATGATGACGGGTCTGCGAGCTTCATGTGACATGAGAGATCGGTTTCAACAGGTCTACAGGTGAATGTCAGTCAACTGAACTGAAGAATGTAGCAACACACACATTGTTGTGATTCATAACTAAAACTCATGACTGTGTGACAGACTGAACCTGTGACAGACAGTTTGTCATCTGAGTGCAGCTGATTCATTTATTCAGTAAGTTATAAACTCATTTAAACTGAACCATAAAAATAAAATAATGGGAGTGCAGTCACCTCATTTAATGAACTGTCTTAAGTATCATGGTTAAGCACTTAACCGGCGTGGTTACGTTTCTTAACCAAATATGGAGATGTGGAGTTAATCTTGCTATTAGAATTACATTTGAGGTTTGATAAAATTACATACACTTAACATAGTTATACAGTTCACAATTTCATAGTATGCTTGTTAAAATATAAAAATACACATTTAAGTACAGGCCAAATAAACAGGGAAAAAATACAAATCGATGCCCTGCAGTATAAATGTTTATAATGAAAAGCATTGATCATTTACTTCCTCCTTATATCTACTAATAAATCATATTAAATATTACAGACATTCACATTACAATTAGTTACTGCAGGTGTAACTAAAGACCACAAAATCTCAGTTTACCAAATCATGAACAGACAATATTGAGGAACAAGACTTAAGAACTCACCCATGACCTCTTCAAAGCCGTGATCAGCACGTCTAGCTGGAGAATGAAGATTGTGTTCAGTCAAAGTCTCATGAGATCTCTGTGAGTTACACACAGTTAGTATTACACAATCTACAGAGAACAAAACGATTGTGGAACCTCCTTCTTTCTAGTTAAACATCAGCTGTGTAGAAAAAGAGAAATCCCCAGCTAGTCAAGACATGTTATACTCCATAGAGAGAGAGAGAGAGTGAGAGAGAGAGAGAGAGAGAGAGAGCAACAGGTGATACAGGTTTGTTTTGGTATTAGTCTTCTGGTAAAGGTGTCACCGGTCACCCAAAAAAACAACTCAAACAAAATGCTACATGATACTGTTTTTACAGGACTGTAATCTTCATCATTTGAATGTGTTGACATTAATTTTAAAGTTTTATTACACAGATAAAATGTCTGTATGACAGACTGCTTTAATTTAGAGCCTGTCAGGTCAGTCTACACAGAAACACAGAGTTTCTAACACTGTTTGAACAGACAGACTTTACAATATGATGCATAACAATAAATAATAATACAAAGATTTTGATGTCATAGATGTATTGAAGAGGAGGATTAATGAACTGCTTCCTCTTTGTTAAGCAGCATATTAAGAGTTTAAATGTTTAAATAGGTCACTCACTCTTGACACAATAAACATTCAGTCAGATGTGAAACTGTTTCATGTTTTATTTTGATAAAGTTGATCTCAGTAAGTATATAAATGTCTAAATGTGTTTACTGGACACAGTGCAAATCAGAACCCAGACAAATAAACAAGTAAACTAATATCTGTTTTTTTTGCCTTTTCCCCATAATATATTCCTTTCACTTTAAATCTTCAAAAACAATTTCCAAAATAAACACAAAATGACTGGAATATATTTAAGTGCCAATTTAATGACTCACACACACACACGCGCACACACACACACGCGCACACACACACACATGCACACACACGCACACAAACACACATGCACGCATACACGCACGCACGCACACACACACACACACACACACACACACACAATCAGTTATTGAGCAAGTAAATAACAGATCAGTCTTCAACAGATCTCCATATCTTGATTTACAGTTGTAAGTTTATAATAACTGATTTGTGCTGTCATGTCTGATTTCACAGGAAACATCAGTTTGATTTCATTTGTCTGTGTGTTTATGTCACATCAGTAACTAGAGAGAAGATTCAGCTATTAAATCACATCTGTGGCTGCTGGAATGATGCCGCGTTTGTAGTTTGTTCTTACAGCAGTTGTTTAGAATTTAAACTTGTCATCCACATTAGGAAAATAACTGCACACAAAGCCTGTAATTTATGTTTTAAACTGAGATGGTGGTAGAGAGGCACCAGTCACAGAGGAATCTCACGGTTCTGTCACTGTTCTTCACTGCTTCATTCTCGCAGTGTTCCACGGTTTGTGATGCTGTTCCACATCCTCTTCCAGATGTGCACCCTCATCATCACTGGCCTGGAATTTATGGTGGGCCCATTTGGGGCTCGTGTTATTGCTGTTGGCGGGTCTCCGAAGGAAGAAACGGCCCTTTCCACACACCATGTGACCTCGAACGTGCCCTCCCATCTCCATCATCTTCCTCTCACCTTCATCATCTCCTTCACTGTGCTGTAAAGACATTATTCCAAAACCAGATATTAAAACAACCCGGAAAGCACTTGCAAATAAACATCATCAGACGAGTGCTTGAGAAGATGATGATGAAGAACATACTGGGAAGTTCTTCTTGCTCGTGTTTTGTGAATCGCACTCTTCATTCTTCACTGATGTGTGCATATGTATTCTAAACTGCTGGAGAAAAACAGCAACTGTAAGAGTCAAAGCAATGGAGCAACGCAAAGCCATGAGCTTCCAGCCTCCTCATACCCGTCTTCTCTCTGCAGGCTCTCCATCCTGCCTGAGCCGCACTCCAGCTCTGCTGAAACCTTCTGCTCTCATCTCAGACAGTTCCTCATACTCAACAGATGAAGAAGATGAAGATGAGGAGGATGAGCGCTCACGTTTCTTCTCTTTAATCCTTTAGGAAGATAACATTTATTTCAGACATACTGCTGGTCTGTGTGCTGTATGTTTAAAAGTAACAACTCTGGTTGTCTCATATCTTAAAGCTGAGTGCCAGTTTAACAGCTGAGATCATCTTTATTAAGGAACTCTTTTCTAAGGCCCAACAGGAAGTTTAAAATGTTATTTAATTTTCTCAAGATCTTCTGGATGTGAATTTTTAGTTTGTTTAATCTTTTTGTGTTTAAGCAGATTTTTAAATGTTTTGAAGATGCTCTATGCAGGATTTTCAAGCACAGCTTTCTAATCTGGTTCCTCCTCAGGTGGAACATCTTCAGGTCATGTCCTGCTGTGTGTCGTTTCCAGTGAGTTATGAGTCATGACTTTTTATTTTGTATGAGTTCATACTTTGTTTCTAGAAAATCCTGCATGGTGCACGTTGAGTATTGTTAACATTGTAAAATTCTCCAGGCAGCTCACTTCAGTTTTTTGTGGTTATCTGAGGTTTTCTGGATGGACGTGTCTTTGCTTGGAGATTCTCTCAGTACTCGTCCCTCATACTCTCTTTCTCTGCTCAAGTGTTTCTTTCTGCGCTCGATGTCCAGGCGAAGCTCCACAGAATCTCCTTTAGACTGTTTTCCATCAGCCTGAGGAGAGAAAGATTGTGGGCAGATGAGGGTGAGCGGGTGTGTTCTGTTAGCATCATTCAGCACTAAACAGGGAAAGACTAGAATGGAAAAACAGCTAAAAACAAACATGCAACTGAATGAGTGAACAAACCCTTTAATACTATTATACACAACAATGATTCTGAGTCACAGACTCATAACTCAAAGAACTCAGAACTCAAGAGGTACCAACAGTTCAGATCTCCTCATTTGCTCCAAAAATTCAAACATAGTGCAGATAACAAAACAGTTCCCTTAAGTTCCCTCTCTTGTTTTTCTGCAGGCTCTGAGGATGAATACTTACTATGACAACTGTTCAGGGTCCTTTGAATGGATTTGACTTGTGACCGGTCACTTCCATTTCTGACCTCTGATTTCTTGAGTCAACAGCCTTAGGAAGGCTTGTACCCACAGTTAGAGGTTACTGTCAAATGTTTACAATACAATAATCTTAATGCATCTCTCTCTGCATCTCACTTAATGTGCCTCTCAGAAGAAACAAGAGTCTAGAGAGGAAAGACTAAGAATGCTCACGCCAGGATTATAGCATTCTTCCCAAAATATGTCATGTGTCAAAATTCACCTTGCAGCTGTTTTCCACAGAGTTTTTCATCTCATCAGACAGAAGAAAGTTCCTCTTAAACAAACTTGGAGAAACATCAATTCTCCTGTAAAGAGTAGGTGAATAGAGAGAGAGGGTTTATGTATGGATTCTTCCTTAAATAAAATAGGAGGTGTGTCTCAATCAGCTTCCTAGTTCCCTAGGTCATGAAGTATAAAGTATAAAGTTACATATCTGTGGAACACTGCAGCCAAATGTTCATTTTGCATTGTGGGATTTGTAGGGAAGGTTTCAGTGCACTGGAAGGTCAGACTCTCTGATCAGTGTCCTGATGCTGAACAAGGGAACTGATTGAAACACATTTGTCTCTGTCAACTCAAGTCAGAGACTCAGATGTTTGCGCGCGTGTCTTCGGACGTACCTGTGTATCTCTGGACTCTTCCTCTCTTTCATGAGCTCTTTCTCAGCAGCTCGTCTCTGGTACAGAGCAAATCGCTCGTGGAGCGTCATTCCAGAGGAGGAAAAATAATGCGCTGTGAGAGAAAACAGAAAAGAACTGCAGTTGAGTTAAAAAAATAACATACAGGAAACCACAATACAAACACCAAAGTTTCACTGACACGTGTGGCTTCATGTAAACTCAGAAAATACACAGTATTAAAAAAACTGAGTATTAAGTATTTTTCATAGAGTTGAAGTAACCAGTTGGCTTTAAAAACAGCCTGTTCAATCATTTTTGCAGTTTTCACCTTTAACGTAATGGACGATTGATACGATGTGCTGAGAGAAGATCTCAGAGGGGCTCCAGAGTGACTTTTGAGCCTGAAGGTGCTGAAGAACTGTGTGAAGATCCCAAGTCTTTCTATCAAGGTGCACCAAATCCAGAAGATTTCTCTCATTAAACATAACAGATGATCTGCCAAACACATGTTTGAAGGTTTAATGGGATGTTCTATAAAAATACAAGCGGAAACAAAAAGTAATTTCATAATCATTTACCTCACAAGGTCATCGGTGAGAGCATCCGTCCTTCCACTAAATTTTGCTGATCCTCTTGGTGGAGATTGCTCACTCATAACCACAAACATCTCCTGCTCATGGTTCTCAGAGCTCCTCCTGGACAGCAATGAAGGTTTACAGGAGGTCTCCACTGTGGTCTTCTGCTTTCGTTTGACTCTGGAGTGTGAGGGGTCCTTTACTGTACCGCAGAGCAGCTCTCTTTTAGACAGAGCCGCTAAGATATTGGCTGCTCTTTCCTGTTTATGACAGAGGAGAAGAGCTTCCAGTTCATCGTCCCAGACCATGTCCTGCAACCTCCTGATACGTTCCTGAAACATTTCACGAGCGGATAGTTTGGCTTTGCTTTTGCAAGAATTTGTTTCCATATCCCTCATCTTATCAGAGATCTCCATTTCTTCATCATCTTCCTCACCATCCTCAGAGAGAAGAGGAGACCTTCTTTGAAGGCCACAAACGGATGACGTGTTACCTTCACAGCTGCTAGCAGATCTGTATTTCTCTTTCTGTCCTGCGCCGTCATGTTCTACAGTGTGACACAACTCAGTTTCAGACCCCTTCTCAAAAACTCCTTCAGTCTCTTTATCACAATTTAACAAGCCATTACTTTTATCTTTATCTGTGTTGTTGTCCATTGAAGGGGTCCACCTCTGCTCCTCCAGGAATCTGGCCAATGAGAGACAGAGAAATTTACAGTTAATTACTGTTATTTACAAGAATGAGCTGAGACGCATCTGTTGTCATGTGACCAAGAGTGGCTTCTGCCAGTGTCACACTGGAAAGCTCAACATATAAAGGAAATGATTCATTTTACTGTGGAATAAATGAATGGCTTCCCCTGTTAAACAAGGAAACAAATGTGTGCAGCTGAGAATCTTTTAATTCATTCATTCATAAAGTGCAGAAATACCCTTTAGACAATTTTAGCATGTCTGAATGACAGCTTGTAAACAAAGCGTTTAGGTCAGAAAGATTTTGCTCAGTGTCCTGTTTTAGTTTCCAACAGCTCCTGTGAGGCACACAGATGATTATTGTGCTACACACACTAAAATAAAGGTACACAACTTTTTTTTTAAATATACAAAATCCTAAGAAATATGCCAGTCATTAAAAATTAATTTGAAAGGATGAAACACAATAGTGAAATAAGACA
>JAZGTK010011324.1:0-15694 GCA_036877625.1 Ambastaia sidthimunki | reverse complement strand
ATATACGATTCATTACTTAAACCATGTTCTACTAATGTTACTGCAAGAACGTTTTGATAACTTTAGGAGAACTTTTTTAATTATTAGCCAATGTTAATTAGCCAATGTTGTGAAAACATTCTGTGTAACTGGGATAGCTCTGCTGTGAAGATACCCTTGTAGCCTTGATACCCTTATATATTTGAACCCTTTATTTTTAAGGTGTAGATTTTAAAACAGACCTTTGTAGGTAAAGTACATGAGCTAGAACATGACAGCAGGCATTTCTTAGCATCATCAATAAACTAGCTGTACCGTCATGAGCACATACACAGTATAAATGAATCACTGTGAAAAACAGAACTGTTGTATCAGCACAGCCTGCGCAAACTGTACGAATTCTCTAATGAGCATGTTCAGATGCTATTTGTTAAACAATTCTGCAGTCAGCAACAGCGTATCATCAGCGTTTCCCTCAAAACCGTCCTCCCGTCGCCCGTGACCTCTGATGGATCTCTCAGAGGTTGCTGTTGAATAGACATTCTTATTAAAGCAACAAGTTGCTCTGGGAAACCATGAAGCAAAACACAGTCATTACTAGTTCAGCAGATCTTCAGAGAGCAACAGCTCTGTGTACTAATAATTAGCAGGAATGAAGCATTTACAAACAAAGTCTCATTAATAGTGAGCGTGACAGACATCTCCTTCAAGCCCTGTGGAGCTCGTGAGCGACACAGATGCTCCATCCTGCCAAGACTGTCAATGAGCATCCCATTACTGCTCATAAACGACACATCTGCGGCGCGAGGAAACGCAAGCGTGCGTTTCGTCATGACTTGCCAGCCTAAGAAATTAGGCCTGGATTGTTAGAAGCGTGCACATCTTTGTCTCAAGGCAAGGTGTTTTCCTGACAGGAAAATATGGAAGCTAACAGGGAATGTTTTCAGAATGTTGGCTAACGTTGTCTAAAAGTTCTCTAATAGGTATTAAAAATGATTGCAGTAACTTAAATTATTGCAGTAGTAGATCTTTTTTTAACCCTTTATTTATTATATATCAAAAATGTTGTTCTTAAGTCGTTAGTGGAACGGTTTGAAAACATTGCAGAAAACAGAAAATAGTTATTATAACCAAGCAATAATGTTGATGCAACGTCTCAAAAAGTGGACGTTTGAAGGTTCCTAGAACATTAAAAAAAAAATTACGTTAACGTTTTTGTTACGTAATGGAAACGTTAAGGAAACGTGCTGAAGGTGAGGCCGCAGCTGGTCCAGAGCTTTGATTGATTAGGTTTGCACAGAACAGGAGGGCACGTCTACAGAGAAGAAAAGGTCCTCAATACCCTTGATGCATTTCGAAATACTGAAGACTATTATGGACACAAAGGAGCGATAAAACTAGAATTAAAAACATTCAGGGGACCTTCAGTACCTTCTGATAAAAGTGTAAATGTGTTTTGTTGGCATCACAGAAGGCTGCTCTTATCAAGAACCATTTTTAATACGTGGAGATTTTGTGTTGACTATAACGTAACATCATAAAACATTTTAATTAAAATTTAAAAGATAATTTTAGATGTTTAACCGCTATTTGGAGCATTGAGATCTCTGGACGAGGGCTTAATGAACACATTTTTGTAAAAATCCCAAATTAGACCTGAATTAGACCTGAATTGACATTTTTCACCTGTTTGCCTGTAGCTCTTAATTAGCTTGTGCTCATTCTGAATCATTTTGCCAGCACAAGTCACATATTTTATAATATTTTATGTTTGATGGTGTTACGTTATAGATTCTTCACAACATTTGTTTCTGCATCCAAGATCTATGTTTTTCCTTTTGTAAGAACCAACATAAAATAGTTTGGGGAAGTTACAATGGTTCTCTTGTAACTTTTAAACCTTTTTTCGATTGTAATTGTATTTTTTTTCTTTTTCAGAGCATAGCTGTTTTAATGAATTCTCCTGATGAAACGTTTTCGAGCTTTCAAACAAAAAGTAGGTCTCCGTTCTGATAGAAACGGGTCTGATCAGCCAATAAAAAGATCTAAATGTGAATTTGGAATGAATGCAAAGGCCACTGGTAAAATCACTGCTGTGGCATGCTGGGTGTTTTATTCGTCTCAGACGCTGGGTAAAGTGTTGTGTCAGTAGTAATGAATTGGTTATTTTAGAGAGGAACAGAGAGCAGAAGAGCAGAGCCTTGTGGGTCATTTATGGCACAGCTGTATGGGACTGGAACTTTACAGCCCTCTGAACGAGGCAATAAAGGAGTTTGTGAATATGCACATATGCGAAAGGAAATCTAAGGGGAGGGGCCAGAATGGAGGAATAAGGCACCTGGCTCAGCTCCTCCCTGGAGAACTGTTCTACCATTTTAATCAACTGGATCACACTACTGGTCCAGTTTCCTGGTTCTCCAAGACACCATGGATAACTAAAGAGAGCACAAACACCTTAAACAAACCAGAGCTGCATGTAATATGGAGTTAAAGTGAATAAGGGGCCGTTCTGTACTCACAAACACACGGGAGCGATCCATGTTGCTAAAACACGGGGCGGCTCTGGCTCCGTGAAATGCTCATTTCACACGCCGTCGACCCACCATGGACTTCCAAAGAGCTGAAATACACAATAATTTGCATGAGGGATCTGGCTGCTTTAAACGCAAGAATTATGTTCTCACGTTTAGCTCACGGTACATTACCGCAAACAGTCAGGGTAGCAGTAAGGCCGTAACAAATGCATGTCACTGAAAGTATGGGGCCTGGGGAACAGGGGCCCATCCATTAAACTGTTGTGCTGGGCCCTTTAGCAACAACTCTGGTACCAAGACCAGCCTTTATCACTCAAAGCTGCCGTTTGCGTTTCTGATGCGTGTGCACATTCCCTGGTCAAATGAGCCTCAAAATTAATTAGACGTATGAAACAAAATCCCACCAGCTTTTACAGCAAGAAATAAAAATACAGCTGAACACAAACTTTTATATATAAGCCACTGGTCGTTTTCCCCACTAGACTGAGAAATGGTTTCTGCAGCATCTTTTGCAAAATTCATATCATCTCTCTTTTGCTACAGCTAAAAAACAATGCATTAGAGTGCAGCTTTTATTTAGTAATGAAAAACGGCCATACTTGTGTTACGAGTGGAACGTGGAATCGCAGGACATAATGCATTTTTAATGTGCACGGTACTGGAAGCATCCCAGCTAACCATTTAAGGTTGTAAGAACATTTCCCCAACGTTTCCTGTAAGTTACAAGTATGTTAAAATGTTATTTTGAAAGAGCTTTTCTTAATATTACTTTTACTGCATGGTTATATAACACTATTGCAACATTTTATAATTCTGTAACATTTTTAAAACATTCCACTAACAACTTAAAAATAATGTTTTAATGCGATATATAACATTAAATAAAGTTCTACTTATTTTTTATAACACTGGAGGAATGTTTACAGAGCGTTTTCTGTTGGCTTGGACGCTGTGGTATTAAAACATGACTGCAGAGCTCAGATTTCACTCAGAGATCAAGCAGTGCAGCCCTGAGAACTTGTGCTTTAACATTGTAAATGGAGCAAAATTACCCAGAATGCACCTCAGTTTCAGCTTGTGTGAGAGACATTCAGAAAACAGCGAGTGATTCACAGCCAAGAGTAATAACAACAAATGCAGACAGTGAAACTCTTTTCATGAATGTTGAAAAGCGGGTACCCAGCTAAACACTTTTAGGTTGTAAAAACATTTTCCTAACATTCCATTAAGTTACAAAAATGTTAAAAATGTCTTTTTGTTATATTGTACTGCTTGGTTAAAAGAATGTTATTCAAACTTTTTTAACTCTACATGTTTAAACATTCCACTACCAACTTCAGAACAACATTTTGACAAAGTTCTAACTTTGTTTTTTGATAACTTTAAGAGGACTTTTAGAGAACATTGTTCTGATAAAGCCAATGTTCTGATAAAGTTCCCTCACAATGTAAGTCATCATGATGTTTTAACAAACAAGCTTTCATTCTGTTAGTATGTATTCAATAAATACTGTAAAAACATGTTCAGTGATTGAATCATTTCCAGTTGGCTTAGTAAATGTCTGTAAATTACAGAATTAGTATTTTGTTGGCAATGCTATAATGTGGGTTTAGATAAAAAGAAATATTTGGATTCCTGCATCTTTAAACCAATCCTAGAAGTGAAACAACAGTGTAATGTTTATAAGAATGCATTTGGCAGGCACCTGTATTCAACTCAATTGAATATTAAGGCTGTACTGTACTGTATATTTTAGCAGTATGTAAAAACGAACCACAATTTAGATTTTTAGTAAGTACCACAATTTAGATACAGGAACTGCACTAACAGTACTGCAATCAATGAATTACTGCTTATATGGCTCAGTTGAGCAGTGTTACCTTTACATTACATTTAAATTATTGCATTTGGCAGATGTTTTTATCCAAAGCGATTTGGATAAAAACAGTGTATTACAATATACAATTTATCAGTACATGTGTTTTCTGGGAATCGAACCCACAACCTTTTGTGCTGCATCACAATGCTCTAACAAGCTACAGCGTGCCTTCCCACTTACTCATTAGGCCGGACATGTCCACTGCTGCCCTGCAAATATCGATTTTTTTGTTGAATTTAGGAGGTTGACTCATCACAGTAATTATAATGAACTGAATTTGACGTCATTAGTTAAGTGGCCAAAATTTATGGTGATTGATAAAACAAATTTTCTTATGTTGGTGCAACTATATTCAGGTGCTGTACTGTGCCAACATTTTATTCCTCATTTTTGTAAAGCAGAGTGTCTTAGAGGATTGGAATAAAGTCAAATAACAGAAATCGTCCTCCGGCACAATAAAACAAGAGCTAAAGTTTGAGATCTGAGCCATTGACTCAACAGATACCTATATAACCAAATATTTCAATACACCCACATGCAAGTGTATTGAATATAACAAGAGAATATTTGACACATTTATAGAAAAACTAGATCAAGCGGTTCAAAATGTACCCAAAGCCTTATATTAAACAGGGAAAGAGCTGAAATGAATCATGGCTAAAAGCAGAACTGTGAGAGGGAACAGTTTCAGAAACACAACACAGCTCAATCACCTTCTACTGATCACAGCTGTTCTTCATCACAGACTCACTGCAAACCTTCAAAGCCTAGTGAGATGCCTACAGAAGGTCTATTTACAGGCATCACAGATACACTCACTATGTGCAAAAGATGCCACAGTTTTATTACTATGAATGGTGGAAACTGCAACGCTCAATATGGCCACCCTAGTGGAGGAAGTCCCGCCTACTGGTAGAACGAGCCAATCATCAATCACTATACAGTAACATTCTCTGGGGAAGGGGCTCAGAATGTTACAGGGTACTTTTTAAATGTGCAGTATCAGATACGATCTGGAAAACCTTATTTCTTCTGCTTCCTGATCTTAAGAAGCAGAACTAATGGTATAGTTGATGTCAGGTTTAATAGTTGGTCTGAAATACAATGTTTTATTGTGACCTTAGCCAGCGATTTTAGAGATATCTGTCTTCCCTCATTTAAGCAGATAAGACTTTGTCTTGTATGACTGAAATAGCTGCCCGGCGGGCGTTGCAAAGATGGCTGCCAAGCGTGGAGTCTTAAAGGCACTTTGCTATGCAAATGAAGTTCTTAACAGTAAGCGCTACCTTATCTAAAAAAACAGAGTTTAGCGATATATCAGTTCTAAACAGATCAATGCCTATATTTCATTCAATTTTGAAAAGTATTGGTAAATAGTTTTTAATTAAAATCTGATGAAAATTAACTTTGTTACTCACTATTATTTGTCATGAATTACATGAGTTTCATGCTAACAGTAAATTCTGTTGTGAATTGCAACTTATTGCAAGTCGGGCCCCAGTTTGCATACTTAATGCATACTAAGTCACAAAGCAGAAATATCTGTATTAAACATATTAAACAAGATGATTATTCATTAATCAATGGAAATATGTTAGCATTGACATGTTTAATGTCTTAAATGGTTAAATTATGTTCTCATTACATGCTGTTAGATATTGTATGTCAGCAATCTGTAACATGAGTCATTAAAAAGTTGAACATTTTACATCTAATTTTCCTGCAAGATTAAACTGCTTATGAAAATAAGACACTATTTATTCTGTAGATTTAAGCAAAAGTGAATTTAAATGTCAAGCAGTTAAAGTAACAATATTAAAGCATGTCATGTGGAACCTCTTAAGATAAGATATACTTGTAACCAAACAGTTTGTTAGTCTGTCTTCATCAGATTGTAGAGCTTTGCCTGGTTTTATTTGCACATCATTTGACACAGAGAAGCTGTTTCCATTCAAAGTCAGATGTAGGATATTCTCATCATCTCCAACTTCTAACAACAAACACATTCTATTACCCAACAAACAGAAAATAATGTATATAGAATCAATACACAACAATATGATTGCCAGCACAAAAGTCACCTAGTAAACATAACGCAAACAATGCAATTATCAACAATAAGCTTTCTTTGCAAACATACCATGAAGTAACTGACTCATTGATACATTTTACATTTCTTAGTAAATGTTGAACACTTAGCAGATACTTCTCCACAGCTAACAATTTTAGGTTGTAAGAACATTTCCATAACATTTCCATTAAATAACAAAAATGTAAAAAAAAAAAAAAAAATGTAATAGTTCTGGGAACGTTTTTAAAATATGCCACTAACAACTTAAAGTGTTTTTGATATATCATTTATAACATTTAAAAAAGCTTTACTAATGTTACTGCAAGAAAATTTTGATAACTTTGAGTTTTAGCCAATGTTCTGAGAACGTTCCCTGTTAGTTGGGTCTGTGGGTGCCGCCATGTTTACATGATGTCACACATCTCAGTGACTTTGAGTTTCTGTGGCATTCTGTTGTGTAGGAAGCTATAAATTCTGTGTTTACTAATTAAATAGGATGCAGCATTAGCATATACACTCTTAAAGATATGCCAGGTTGCTGAGTTTTAAGCTAAGTGCTGGACTCCAGATCTATTACACTTGGCACTGCTGTGTAGCCCGCTGAACTGAGGGTTCTGGGAAAAAGACCATGTGTCTACAGGCTGGAGTTTCATTCTTTTTGAGACCCTGACGATTGCAACAGAGTGCCTGCTTCTCACAGAACTTCTGCTATGAAGCTAAAGCTGATGAGCTAACCTAACACATTCTCTGATAACGGTACCTTGCACCCACAGACACAATAGCTCCACAATCAGCCTCATTTTTGTGCTCTCTCATACACACACACTCAGACCCGAGTCTAAACTCACACCTACATTCAGACCTGCCTTCACAGAACCATCTGTCCACAACCCCACTGCAGAAGATTACTTTTACAACCAGAGGCACAAAAGCTCCTGAAAGTCCATTAGGACTCTTACTGTGAGGCTGACAGGAATGTAGGGAGCTGGGCCCGTTCCAAAAGAGTTCCACTTTTGACCCCAGAAACCGCAGACATCTCCTGCAGGCCACAATCGTTGTTCAAACACTGAAGACAAAATGGGTGCCATTCAAAAAAAAAGTGCAAGCCCAGCTAACAGTTTTGGGCTGTAAGAACGTTTCCCTAATGTTTCCATTATTTAACAAAAACGTTAAAAACTGTATTTTAAATGTTTTTCAGATGTTTTTAAAACATTCCACTAACAACTTAAGATTAACATTTTTGATATATGATAACATTCTGCTATCATTACTGCAAGAATGTTTTTGTAGAAAACTTTTGTAGAAAACTTTGTTAGCCTACATTCTGCGAATGTTTCCTAAAAGCTGGAATAAAGATTTTCTCCCCAAAATGAAAAACTGTCATTATTTACTCACCTTCACGCTGATCTAAACCTGGATGCTGTTACTCACTATTCCATTATAATCTTGCCCTGCAGTGAGCTATTATCTTGAGGAGCATTTGCAAAACTCACAGACTCAATGATCCGATTCGTGAGTTAAAATCTTACTCGAGGTCAAGAATATCAGCAAATACAACTCGCATTTCAATCTGTTTCTCAAGCAAAACTGTCATAAAAATGTGGATTTGTAAATAATGACAGAATTTTTATAAAAATGCAACTTGTACGCAAAACAGACAGCAGCCCACCTTCAGAATCTGTTAGTCTAGACCAGAACCAGACTGATCGTGAATCAGTTTATTTTATTAGGTGTGTTATAATGAAGTATGCATATTCAGACACAGGGAGAGCGAGCATTAATACTCACACTGATTTTTAAGGAAGCATCTGTTTCAGTACACCAGAAAGGTTTTGCAAATGGGCCTCAAATGGGCAACTCCCTGATTAGTGTCTGGACTAGTAAAAGCAATGCACTGTTTTATTGTTTTGATACAATTATGTGTGCTGTCGATTGTAAAATAAACCCATTACATTTACACTTAATAAACAAGACTAAGTCAGAAACATGTTATGCTGCACATAGTGTAGGACATTAAGCAGAGCAATTATTATCACCAAAATGATCATTATTATGAACCACCTTTCAAACTAAAACAAGAAAGCAATATCCGTTAAACATGCTACAAATGTCCTCCACACAAACGTATGCATATATATTTTCCATTTCTTACAATACAACTGAATGTTTCAAAAAAGTAAAATTAAACCTACTAGTAAAGTGAAGTGCAGTCAATTATGGTGACCCATACTCAGAGTTTATCCTCTGCAGTTAACCCATCCAGTTAACACACACTGGAAACCGTTAACACACACCTGGAGCGGTGGGCAACACTGCAGCACCCGGGGAGCTATTGCGGGTCAAGGTGCTTTGCTCAAGGACGCCTCAGTTGTTTCTTGCTGACATTGGAAATCGAACCAACAACCGTCTGATTACAAGTGTGACTCTCTGAAGCCATTAGGCCACAACCGCACCTTAAATGACTTCTTTACGTGAATTACATACAGCTGTCTCTGCAAATTAGGGTGCGACAGGAGAAAGTATTTTACCATCAAAACAACTTTAATCTTCTAACAGCTGTAACATTATTTTAAAGAAGTCACTTCCGTTTTTTACATTTAACAAAGCAAAATTAAAATCTTTCTCAGTACCCTGTAGAACCTTTCTAAGTACCCCTAAAGCACAAGTACCCCTGGTTGGGGAATGACTGCATGAGCAGCACCTATGAGGAGAAAAACAAGCGTTCAGTTCTTTCAGCT
This sequence comes from Ambastaia sidthimunki, assembly GCA_036877625.1. Lineage (NCBI taxonomy): Eukaryota > Metazoa > Chordata > Actinopteri > Cypriniformes > Botiidae > Ambastaia > Ambastaia sidthimunki. The sequence continues at coordinate 6,493 of JAZGTK010011324.1, read as the reverse complement.
TTATGTAGAGATCTTAGCTGCGCTGTGCTTTGACCAGCATCAGAGCGGCTAAGAACACGGTAGTCGTCCAATTACTGAGGAATTAGAGCTTAAGGCCTGAGGTTATCTTCCTCTCCACTCGCTCACTCTCGTATCTTTCTGTGGATTAGCGCTCCTCTGTTCTTATCAGAGACTGCAAGCTAAAATCCATGAGATACAGGCCGATAAAAGTCAAGCAATAAGCCAAGGGGAGCCTGAAAAATACACAATGAATCTCCAGAGCACAGAACAAATATTACTCTGGCTGAAAACATTTACATTCACCGCATATCTTCTGATATTACTGCCGTCTGTCTCTGTACGCCAACATTCTGTCATGTGACCAGCGTGATGGGAGGTGGGGGCAGAAGTTTAACATCTGGTCTGGTAACCCACAGGTTGCTAGTTTAAACCCCTGAAGGGGTGATGGATGACCTGGGAAGATGCTGAGTTTCTCTGTCACTGCTGGAGCCCGTTCTGCGAGTTTTTATCTCGTCCTCCCTGTTCCACGTGTTTTTTTGCGGTGAAATCAGCTGCGCGTGTCTGGATTGTGTGTCTGCCAACTTACTTTTCACAAAATGACAGTGAGACGCACATCTGAGGCACAGGCTGAGCTCAACGGATCTTCTCCAATCATATGCGTAGCTCACGCACACAGTCACGGCGACTGTACTGACATCTGAATCTATGACATTAAACCCACGTCTAAATCTGTATCTCTCAACATATAAAGAAACTCTACAGATGAAAAAATGCCAGACAGATGGTGAATGCTTAATTTGATTTCATTTAGATTTGTATTTTTATATCATTTGTGTTTTTATGATTAAATTACTCATGGGCCGATTGCTTTGACCTCTGCATGATTTCAAATCTCAGATGACCAAGACAAATTTAACTAGTCATCCAGACCGAAATTACTTCAGCTCTGCACAAATGATTTTATTGAATACTGCCTGCTTAGTTCATTCACACCCGCCGAGAGTCAGATTGCTTTAATGAACTAAATCCTTCTGCAGACAGGAAAGCAAAAACAAGCTCTACAAAAGCTGCAAAATACACAGAACATCGGGAGAAGCTCCGAACTCAAGTGTCTTACAATGCAAATAAATACACACAGGAAGACCAATTCCGTATGCAAATATTATGATGACATCATCTGCCAGTTAATAACTCATTTAGTGTAAGTCAATGGCAGATTTTGTAATCATTACCTTCTTACAAATTAAATTGTTTACAATAATAGGAGCACATCCAACATTGACATGACCTACAAATCAAAGCTAAAACAGAGTGTATGTTTTAATGGCCGACTTATTTACAGAAACTTAATACGAACAAACTCCTCTAACCAGAATGTTCAAGGAATATCAACACAAAATATTCGTTTGAGGTTAATTATTTTAACAATTATTATTTTATTACCTAAAATATGTAAATAGCACCGGTAACGTAGTTCGGATGAGGGTCTATTAATCCATTAATATTCAGTGGTTACTGAGAAACATCAGAATTCCAGACAGCCCTGTCAGACATTTAATATCAAGACAGACCTTTAGATCAAGACATTTAATAAATGAAACAAAGCAAACATTAAAGCTCAAAAGATGCACATCTATGAGGAAGAAATATAGTCCTGGTTGCACTGAGAATCGACAGAGATATTGTAAATCAAGTAATATCCTGTCATGTGATCCCATTGCTTTATTACACAAAAATACACAAGTGCTTTAACTTCCCATATTTTCTAAGCATGACAGCAGATGTATTGCACCTGCCCATAAGGTAAAGTCTGTGTGTGTGTGTGTGTGTGTGTGTGTGTGTGTGTGTGTGTGTGTCATTTCTTCCAGTCATCTTCCCACACACTTCTCACTCCAATAGTTGTCTGCTATAAACTTTGACCTCAATTTAAACTCAACCACTCTGCAAGAATCTCTCATCATTTGAAAGCCAAACTCATTTATCATTACATTGATATTGATGTGTGTGTGTGTGGGGGTGAATGTGTGGGCTTGAATAGGTGCTATATGAGGACACAAATGTGTATAATGACGTGTATTATGTGTATAACAACATAAACATGGTTTACAGGCACACAATATCTGTGTTTAAAGTATATAAAACCATTATGTCAATTCTCTTTAAACATATATGCCAACATGTGTGTGTGGGTGTGCTCGTGTTAAAACAGGCTTGTGGGACTATACATGCATGTTTGTGTATCTCACTTTGCACACAAGATGCATATCTGTGTGTGTGTGTTTGTGTGTGTGTGTGTGTGTGTGTGTGTGTGCTTGTTTTCACAACAATATAATTATGTATTATTTTGTGTCTGTGTCTGGTTAAAATCTACACAAAGCTGTACAAATTTCTGCATAATTTATTTATAAAGTTTTACATAGCCCCGCCCCTTCATGTTTAGTATTTTTAATTACATTATGCCTTCAGTTACCAATATAAGTACAGTACCCTCATTATATCACGTTTAAATCCGCAATACAGACACCAGCTAACTGCTTCATTTTAATAGACTCAGATATTTGCAGAACTGTGCAGAGCAGTTAAGCAGCAAAAGACCAGAAAATCCAGTGCGCTCTGTTAGATACACAGTCCAGCAAATCCAAGTTAATTTGATGAGCGGCGAGTTTAGTCTGACCCAGCTGTTGGAGGCTTCCAAACTTCTGCTGCCTCAATGCATGGACAGATGTGACCACAGCAGGAGCCGCAGTGAGAGAGAGCAGCCCGGACAGTCTCCCTCTTTACAGCCTGCGCATTTCATCAGTCTGTGTGTTCCCTGGGAATCGAACCCGTGACCTTGGCTTTGCCAGCACCATGCTGTACTGCAGGGAAGCTATGAAAACATAATTCAAAATTGTTAAAACATCCTCCAATACCACGCAAGACCTTTTAATAAAACTATGCTGCAAAAAGATTATGTATAAGTGTATTTTTAACAAGGAACCTAACCATTTCAGTCTGACCTTCACAGGTTGAGGCCCATTTCAGTGCTTTGCAAAGAGGAGGTTATTGTGGGATGAGGTGGTTGGAAAACAATTTCTCACCCAACAGTGCAGCTGGCTGTTTCGCATTCTGCACGCAACACAGAAACCTTAAAGGCACAGCAGCGCAAAAAACGATGTAATTTAAAGGGTCAGAAATGATGATTGTTAAAGGGATAGTTCACCCCAAAATGAAAAGTTTTCCATCATTTACTCACGCTTGTGTCACACCAAATCTGTATGACCTTTTTTGCTTCTGAGGAACACAAAAGAAAATATTTTGAAGTACACTGGTAACCAAACAACAAAGACAACCATTGACTTCCACTGTATGGACACAAACCACTAAGACATTTCTGAAAATATCTTTTGTGATCCACAGAAGATAAAGTCACACAGGTTTGGAATGTTCACTCAGAAATGTAATTTTTGGATGAACTATCCTTTTAACATTAATACTAACGTTACATCATACAATCCCTTTAAACATAAACGCAACCAACGGAATTAGAAAGAATTGCCAAAGGTTAAACTTCATAACAATTCGATGAATCCAGGTCTAATATCTGGAAGGTTCAATAGGAGCAACTTTCACAAGTGGATGAAAGTGCTGAAGATTTTTGCCCTGGTGGAAAAACATCCCATGCTGATTATCACACAAAAGGCTCTTTGTTAAATAAAGTGCGCAAGACATTTGAAAACAATTCTCTTCTGTCATTAAACCTGAAGAAAAGTTCAGCATGAAATTCAAAAGCATCTTTGTATTAGCATTTTTAGTCTCCACATGCAGCTATTCTCGTCCTGAATTCAGTGTGTGTGTGTGTGTGTGCGTGTGTGTGTGTGTGTGTGTGTGTGTGTGTGTGTGTGTGTGTGTGTGTGTGGTCATGGGCACAAGAGTATTTCACGCATAAGCTGTTTTCCTTCAGAAAATCAATTTAACCAGCCGGTACACAAAGAGGCTGATTATCGACCATAGTTTGTAGGTAACATTGCAATTGCATCTCTTAGGATTGTGCTCAACTATAACCAATATACCATCTAATATATAGAGCAATGAGGCAGGACACAGCGGGCACAACTGGAAAAGGGCCAGAACACAAAAAAAGTGTAGATATCAAGCAAGTTACACAACCATTAGGCATGCACATCCTCACGGAAAACATGCATTACTGAATGCATTATTCAATGCAATATTCGATGGATTAACAATGGATTTGGATTTAGAACTATGAGCCAGCGCTAATCTGTCCAGAAGTATTAACTTCACATCTTGAGAGAGAAATGGCTTGTGAAATTACCGCGGGGGCCGTAGAAATGTCCTCCATGTGTTGGAATAAAAAGAGACATATGTTATAAGCAATATAATGAGGTGGATGTCTGCAGAATTGAATAGAAGATTAGGTGCCACGACAAATGGTGAGGAAAAGTGTAGCATTTGGAAACACTGCATAAGGGAGAGATGGGCTAGTCATCATGTTTTAACTGCTTGTTTAAGTGTTTTTTAAATGTAAACAATTTTAAGTCTAATTAAAAAACAGCCAAACGAGTCAGAAATTTTGTATAACACATCATTTAAACAATTAAAGCTGCAATCCGTAACTTTAGCCTCTCTACCGCCACCTCTGTTTGAAACATGAAATTGCAGGACACTTTAAGTACGTTTTGTCATGTATGTTGAAGTCAAATGAAGCCAAACTAATATACAGACAGCAGTTTTAATTGTCACATCAAAACACATAAAACACGTGACAACAAGCCCAACCTTACATTCATTACAAACTAACTAGAAACATGTATTAAAAAATAAGCAAAATAGGTTCTCAAAATGTATTTTCATATTTCATAAGTAAGATATATATGATTTATTATAAGTTTAACAAATTCAAAACAACGAAGTTCCAACGAATTCAAAACAATTAGTTTTAATCAACCAGGTTAAATAGAATCACTTTCTCTTTCTTCTGTACCATTGCTTTGGGTTTGAAATACAGTAAATGATTATAAATTCAATAATAAGCATCATAAATCCACAACACACTTCTATTCCAGTCCATTCAGCTATCGCAAACTATAGAATGCAAAATTCTACACATTTATCTTAATTACTGCTGGAGTTTCACACACTATGTCACTGTTTAGATGTATCAATATGTACCGGCCTCTCCAACCCTGATATAAATAATTCATTATTAAGACTTATTATTTTTCTATTCCAGAGATCTAATGTATTTTAAATTATCAATAAAAAAATAACTATTTGTTTATTCTTTTGTCTGCACCAGTAGCAAACAAAAAGCAGCGTTTCTGTGCATTGTGTGCCGGGAGACGAGTGTGTTTTTACAGGTCAACCCTGGTCCATTTATGAGGTTGATGCTTTGAAGCAAGAACAAAAGACTTTGGACATCCACGTTTGATCAAAACCAGGATGTCAAGACCTGCCTTTGTAATAACTCCCCAAACTTTGCCCAAGTTTTCCAAGTTCCTCTGAGTTTGCTTACAGTCACAGAACTGGGAACCGTCAGTCTGTCCCTCAAGATTCCCTGGAATGAGTCACAGAAGCGAGCAGGGAATAAAATCATTAATTGTTTTGCACATCAATGGCCGAGAGACGAGGGACGGAAAGAGGGTGGAGAGAGAGAAAGAGAAAAAGAACGGACAAGAAAACCAAAGTTGCGCTTTGCGCATGTTTTTGCTTATGCAGCATGCAAACTGCAGCACTAACTCCAAAGTCCCCAACCGCAAAGCCCTTCAGAGAACTGAGCCAAAGTCCCAGTTATTTATGGAGCATGAAGAAGCTATTGTCTTTAATGTGTGAGCTGATTTAAACCCCCAGTTAAGACACTGTTTCTTAAAGGTATTGCTTTAAATTCTCTGTTAATAAATGCTGCACTTTTATGCTTTTTGAAGTATTGCTTCATTACTTTAAAACTACTTTAGCCAACACCAAACTCTATTAAAGTTAAGTTTTCTGTGCACTTATCATGAACATACAATTACACGTTCAGTTGCAGCCTATCTAGGTAGCAAACAAGGTTTTGGTACACAGCCAATACTGCAGAGCTCGGACCAGGATGTTTCCGTCTTATTGTCATACAACTCCAGTACGTTACAATCAGAGAGTGATGACCACTCACATTTGTTTGGATTATAGGACCATATGGTGTGCTAGTTTCCTGTCTCTTTCTTCCCCACGCCTGAAAAACAAGGTTCGTAACCCATTTAGGTATTGTGAGATTCACCTTAGAGACTGACATCAAACTCAGGATCCCGGACTCTCGAGAGGAGGCTAACTCAAACAGATGAGTACTGCATCACGGCACGCGGAGCACAAAAACAAATCTAGCTGCTGTACGACACCGCCTGGCATTCACTCAAAAAGCATCATTATCACGATGAAACATGACATGCAGTGGAAAATTCACATGCACTGTTTGGTGTGAACTCTCTCTGGTACAACAGAGTAGCCACAGGTCTGT
>JAZGTK010011323.1:0-15696 GCA_036877625.1 Ambastaia sidthimunki | reverse complement strand
GCCCGACTCCTTAACCAGTAGACCACAACTGCCCCTCTTCATTGTTTTGTACTTGGCAAAACAGTCCCATCTAATATTTCATTTTAATTTGTAATCAAAGTTAAAACTTAGAGTACAATTTTAGGCACACAATGAATGAAAAGCAATGCCAATACAATAAAAATCAGATGAGCTTGTAGTGGTTTGTAAAACTTTTATTTTAACACACACTTAACAACATATTACTTAATATAACTGGCCTCAGTACAAAAAGTGAACTATATTATCACATATAAAAGACATAAAAAGTCCAACTGTTTTGAAAACCATTTACATAAATGGTACTTTAGCACTGATTAAAATTCTAGCTGGGCATAAGACCTCAGATGTTTTCACCTTTTTAAAAAGCATTTTAGGTCCACATATGAAAAAACATATTAATGTTTACACAAATATATTTAAAACAATTAAAATAAATGTGGTCCATCTGATTTGGAAAGGCAGGTGGGCATTTCAGCCTGCAAGGTTTTGGCAGGTTGAAGGGAGGTCAGGTGAAAAATAGACCAGAGGACAGATGTGAGAAAGAAATATGGGTATCATTTGGATGGCAGGTACATGTAGTTATTTACATAAGGCCCCCTGTCTGTTGCTGAAACACATCAATTGTATCCTCATCCTCCATTTCCAACTGTGAAAGTACACACAAAACAATCATATTTACAATCTGACGTCTTAATATAGTAAAAACCTGTCATCAGTTAACTGTACCTGAGCCGGTGTGTCAGTCTCATTAATCGGCTGCCCATCAAACCGGAAACGAATCTGCCTCATTGTGAGCCCCTGTGAAACAACAAGAGAATGATGGCTCAAATCTATCATTTTGCACATAACAACTAAGTACATAAATGTAGATTTAAAAGAATAAAGTGTAACTTGGACAATGTTTGAGGAATGTTAATGATGGACTCTCTTTTTATCGGAGTAAAACTAGGGTCATCACCATGGACAACTGAGAACAGTGTACCACCCAGCAAATTGGTGATAAAAAAATACAGTTAAAAAAAAGATAGTTATATCTGAGTGACAGCAAATTATTTCCTGACACATTATTCATTGCTAACCTCTGGACAGTATACACAATGTATTTTTTGCGCAACCAGCTAAAAAGGTTCTACTTCTTAAACGAGCAACATATCTTACCTGTCTCTCACAATATGCTTTCATCAGTTTGCTGAGAGGCGTGTGTCTCTTGATTTTGAACTGGACCACTGAGCCATCCTGCCCGGCAACTTTCAGATTTATGTGGTCATTATTCTCCGTTTTCACACCTTCCTAAAATGAAAAATGAAACGCTGCAATGCATAGTTTTTGTGGCTCGGTTATATCTAAACATGCGAAACTGGAACGCTCCAGTTATAACCAACAGAGTAATCTACACTGAAGACCCGGGTTTCACTTCATTGAGTGTTCGATAAAGTCGGGAAAACAGTACTCACACAATCAGAACATCCCTAAAATTGTAGGGATTGTAGTGGGACTGGTAACGCAAACATCTTCGTAAAGATAACGACTGCGTTCGGTCGCGTCGCATTTAGCATACTGTACAATTAGCACGTTAGCTTTATGAGGCAAATACAAACAACTCACATCCACACAAAGTCGCAGAACAATAACTGTAACAAAAAAAAACCCTTAAAAAGTGCACATTAACCAAGTACTATATTACATATTGCAGCGGATATTTCTCTACACACACCTTCGTCTTCTCGTCTGCCATTGCTCACTCTTCATCAGACACATGAGAAGAACGCAATACCGCCTTCGTTTTTTTTTTTACCGGCGGCTTGAATCCATAATGTTGCACTACTGCCATCTTCTGGTAGCAATTTACTGAAGCGAATTAGGGCCACATAAAGATAAAATATTTTTTTAATTTCGAGAAAAAATCTCAGAAATTTTGGGATTAATGTCACAAATTTGCGAGAAACAGTCAGAATTGAAACAGTGAGATTAAGGTCAGAATTCTGAGAAAAAAATCTTAGAAATGTCGGAGATAAAAACTCAGATATTTGCAAAAATACAATTTAGAAATTTACGAGATTAAAAAGAAATTTTGCAACAGTCATTCACAACAGAGCCTTTGACGGAACTGGCTCGTGTTTGATTTGCCGCTGAAATGGATGACTTAATTAAGTGTTGTTTTACGACTGGGTTTAATAAAAAGAATATCCGTGTGGTCTTGGTGCAAAATCACAACATTGTAATTTCTATCCGCACTTTGAAGAGTCGTTGTCGCGAACTTGTTTTTTTTTTAAGGTAATGTAACATACAGTAGCTATCATATCTGAAGAATAACAAAAGTTCTCAAAAAAACTCAACGTAGGGACTTAGATTTAAGCCCTCTCTACTGAATTCCAGCATGTCATTTTATTCTGATGTATTTTTGAAATTTCTAAACATTTCCACATTTAGTGCTATATGGTGCTGTAACATACAGTAGCCATCATATCTGAAGAATAACAAAAGTTCCTTAAAAAAAACTTAACGTAGGGACTTAGGTTTAAACCCTCTCTAATACATTCCAGCATGTCATTTAATCCTGATGTTGCATTTTTGAAATATCAATACATTCCCACATTAAGTGCTATATGGTGCTGTAACATACAGTAGCCATCATATCTGAAGAATAACAAAAGTTCTCAAAAAAAAACTCAACGTAGGGACCTAGATTTAAGCCCTCTCTAACGAATTCCAGCATGTCATTTTATTCTGATGTTGTATTTTTGAAATTTCTAAACATTTCCACATTTAGTGCTATATGGTGCCGTAACATACAGTAGCCATCATATATGAGGAATAACAAAAGTTCTCAAAAAAAACTCAACGTAGGGACTTAGGTTTAAACCCTCTCTAATACATTCCAGCATGTCATTTAATTCTGATGTTGCATTTTTGAAATATCAATACATTTCCACATTAAGTGCTATATGGTGCTGTAACATACAGTAGCCATCATATCTGAAGAATAACAAAAGTTCTCAAAAAAAAACTCAACGTAGGGACTTAGATTTAAGCCCTCTCTACTGAATTCTAGCATGTCATTTTATTCTGATGTTGCATTTTTGAAATATCACTATAAAACCCTTTTAAATGCTTTTAGGCAATGTAACATACAGTAGCTATCATATCCGAAGAATAACAAAAGTTCTCAAAAAAAAAACTCAATGTAGGGACCTAGATTTAAGCCCTCTCTAACGAATTCCAGCATGTCATTTTATTCTGATGTTGTATTTTTAAAATTTCTAAACATTTCCACATTTAGTGCTATATGGTGCTGTAACATACAGTAGCCATCATATCTGAAGAATAACAAAAGTTCTCAAAAAAACTCAACCTAGGGACCTAGATTTAAACCCTCTCTAATACATTCCAGCATGTCATTTAATTCTGATGTTGCATTTTTGAAATATCACTATAAAACCCTTTTAAATGCTTTAAGATAATGTAACATACAGTAGCTATCACAGTAGACCGAATAGAGTTTGGAAGAACATTCCACCAGTGAGGGATATTGAACATAAAGCTGCGAGTAGGAGGTTGTGTGCCCTTAGAGGAGGGCACACAACCCTCCTATATATTTTTTTTCATTAGTACTTGTGTTCCCTGGGATCGAACCCACAACCTTTGCGCTGCTAACGCAATGCTCTACCAGTTGACACTGTAGTTCGTGTTTGGTGACCTCTGCATTTAACCCATCCTTTGTGAGGAGTAAACACACACTGCAAGTCGTGAACACACACACACACCCAAAGCTGTGGGCAGCTATCCCTGCAGCGGGGAGCAATTGGGGGTTAGGTGCCTTGCTCAAGGGCACTTCAGTTGCTACCTGCCGGTGCTGGAATCGAACCAGCAACCTACTGATTACAAACCTGACTCCTTAACCTGTAGACCACAACTGCCCCTGGTTTGTTTGGTTTTTGGTTCTTTGAAGACCAGGCAAGCTGCTGTGTTCTGGATCAATTGTAAAGGTTTGAGTGCCCGTGCTGGAAGGCCAGCCAACAGGGCATTGCAGCAGTCCAGCCTAGAGATGACAAGGGCCTGGACAAGAAGCTGTGTTGTTATGTTGTGTGAGATAAGGTCTGATTTTTACTAATATTATACAGGGCAAATCTCCATGAGCGTGTTGTTCTGGTAATGTGATCGGAAAATGATAGCTGTTCATCAAAGACTGCACCAAGGTTTCTGGCTGTCTTTGTTGGTGATAGAGTTGTGGAACCAAGCTGGACTGTGAAGTTTTGTGAGGCAGAAGGGTGACCTGGCAAGACAAAAAGTTGGGTCTTGGCTAGGTTGAGTTGAAGGTGTTGTTTTGCCATCCAAGCAGAGATATCTTCCAGACAGGCTGATATGCGTGCCGCTACCGTGAGATCATCGTGCAGCGTGGATCTTGTGGATTCTTGTCAGCATAGCTTCAAAATGTGTAACACAGGCATTAAACTGCTAGTTTTTGGTTGTTACCCACTATAGATAACACAGCCTAGATATCATCATGTTAACTGGTTAGCTTGTGTCTGTCTTTCTCACCTGTGTTTACATCTTTTTAGAGCTCATCAAACAACTGTAATAAGTTGGAATAACAACAAGCATGGTGAGTCATGGCATCTTCTCCTGGTATTGTTACATGCACTCTTTGCAACATGTTTAGTGTAGCCTTCTCTGTCAGCGAATGATGTGATAAATTCAGGGAAATCTGAGTTTTCCTTGTACAGAACGTGAAAATAGAGGCACCAGCCACCATAGTCAAATTTTTACCGGGAGCCAGAGAACATAAGAACAGATGTGCTGGCCCCCCACTAAGTCTGTCCCTCCTTCATAGTCAGCTGGATCTGGATTTTATTAAAACCGGATGATGGGGAGATGGGATGGGACTACTTTCTTATTAAATTTTCTATTAACATATTTCCTGTTAACATCTACCTTTAGCCTAGTTAAATTATACACTTTTGCTCCCTGCCTTGTCACAGCAATGCAACATTATAGCTGCAATTAGTAACACCATGCTTCTGTTGCCATCTCATTCAGTACATTTTTCGTCACCGAATGGAAAGTATGTGAAGCCCTCTAACAAGATTGAGGTTAAAACTGCCACGTAGGTAACGTCACTAGCATTAGCACGTGGGTCTTTTCTGTACAAAACAGACACCCACTGCATTCTACTTGCTATTAACAAAGAGAAAAACTGATATTAAAAATCATTACAATACAACTTATGATCTTGCTGTCCTGAATTTTAAACGTTTTATGAAGAGAGTGACTTACCTTTCAACTTTCACTACCTACACTGAAAAAATTACTCATTGAATGTATAACATATTTTTAAAGTAAGTGGTTGCACGAAACTGAATTATCTAAATGTAGATAAATATATTTAGTTGAACTTAGTAAATTGTTTTTAGTTACATTAGCTCAATTAAATTAAGTTGAATTGAGTATATTCCATGCTTATTTAATCATGTTAATTATAATTAAATTATTTACAAATATGTAACTTAATGTATGGTTTGTAAATTATCTAGCTTAATTTACTAGTTACAGTGGTAATTAATTAACCATATTGTTACAGGGGAGGCTCCCGCATTGCCTCTCTTTGGCCACCAGAGGGAGACTCCTCTCGAGACTCCCCCTCCATCATGCACCTGTTCCCTGTTTATGGTGGGATATATTGTGGACAATATACTGTATAAACTGTGTTCACTCTTCTGTTTGTTGGGAAGTCTTGTTTTGCCTAGCAGACAATTCCGAGTGGTTTTCCTTGTGTTGATTCTTGTGTTTACCCAGACTGCCTTTTGACTGCCCCGACCCTTGCCCCGGCCTGTTTACTGTTTCTGATCTGTCCTGCCTCCATTGTTCCTGTTTCTGGTTTTTGATCTGTGCCTGTACGACTATTCTAAATAAAAGCTGCGAACGGATCCCTGTTTCCACAACCCATCATTACAGAAGAGTTTGCCACGACAAAGATCCAGCGGCTTTTTGCCAGGTATAGACACAGCGTTCCTGTTGTTAGCACTCAAGCAGGGCACATGATCGCTTGATTGCTATATCATGGAATATCTGGTTCTGGCTAGTCAGTCAGAACTATCAGATTGCCTGTTAACAGACCTTTTTTGTGATGGCCTTAATCAGCCTTTGAAATCACAAGTTATTTACAAGGTTCCATGTTCGTCGCTGGGTAGTTTTTTGGATTATGTTCTTTCGACTGCTGGTTCAGCGTTCACTGTGGGTGTCGTGGAGGAAGGCGACACCACACTCACTAATGTAGTCGCACCCACACTAGAACAGAATCCCCAAATGGCAGCGATAGTGGATTCTGTTCATAAAATGGCGGCCACAACAACCCCCCGAGTCACGTCTCTGCCGGTTCCCCAGAGCAGAGTCATGTCTCTGCCGGTTCCCCAGAGCCGAGTCACATCTCTGCCGGTTCCCCAGAGCCCAGTGCCAAGTCCAGTCCGGATGTTCCAGAGCCCAGTGCCAAGTCCAGCTTCTGGCTCTACCGGACTGGACCTGGGACCGGACTCTGGCACTGGCTCGGGCCTTGCTTCTGGCTCTACCGGACTGGCCTTCAGCGCATTGACATCTATTACACAAAGAACTAGTACCAGGAAACATTTGGGCTAATTTAGTCTTAGAAATATAGGCCCTGTTCACTACTTTAAATTGAATAAGAGAGTGCCTGGCACACATTGATGACGAGTGAACTTGTTTAAGAATATCAACCCACAGATCATCCGAAATCGAACCACAAAGGTCCTCTTCCCAAGCTCTCTTAATGTCATCTATAGGGGAAGATGACTGATTCAGAAGTAAATTATACAGTACAGAAATGGAACCTTTAATTAATATGTTACAGGAAAAAAAGAATCTAAATGGCTCCCAGAGGGCAAAACAGGAAAAACAGGTGAGAGGGACCTAACATAATCTCTTATTTGCAAGACTCTAAAAAAATCAGACTTAGCCAACTCGTAATGTGACAACTGGAAAGATGCAAACACTTATAAATAGGTCTTTAAAACATATAATCCGCTTATCAGCCCAATTCCTGAAGGAGCTGTCTTGCATTGCAGGCAAAAAAAATGATTATGAGCAATAGGGCTGAGAAGAGAAGGACTATCACTAACCAAATGATCTCCTAAATTGAATCCAGATCCTCAGTGAATGTTTCACCACTGGGCAATCCGTAAAACTGTATGAAATCAATTGCAGCCCGGACGCAAGAAGAGCTGGAAGAAAAATTTGAGCTTATGAGCATGCACCTCCATATCTACCCAAGATTGTTTATTAGGCTGCAGATGATAATGCCACCAGTACAATGTATTACGCATATTCGCCGCCCAATAATAAAACTTAAAATTAGGCAAAGACATCCCACCCTCACACCTAGGCTTTTGAAGGTGCACTTTCCTCAGCCTAGGATGTTTGCCATTCCAGATGAAAGTAGAAATGACAGTCTAAAGATTTAAAAAATGATAAAGGAATGAAAAGAGGCAAACTCTGAAAAAAGGTAAAGAAATTTTGGAAGGACCGTCATATTAACAGAATTAATGCATCCTATAAGTGATAACCTTAAAGGTGACCACTTAGAAAGATCTTTCTTAGTTTGTTCCAAGAGCAATCCAAAATTATGTTTAAATTATGTCATCTTCAGAGGTATATTAGAGTACTGTTACTGCTTATCTACCATGTTAACCGGGAAAAGTTCACTCTTATGAAAATTGAGTTTATAGCCCGAAAGCCTACCAAAGTTCTTGAGTAAAGTTAAAGCCGAGGGCAGGGAAGTCTGTGGGTTAGACATATAAAGCAGTAAATCGTCTGCATATAATGTTACATAATGTTGTATGGCATCCCCTCGCGTGACTCCAGCAATTTGCTGACATTCACGTAAAGCGATCGTCAATGGCTCGATGGCAAGAGCAAATAATAATGGACTTAATGGGCAGCCCTGCCTGGTTCCACGCTGCAAATTAAATGGACGGGAAGACATACCGTTGGTTAAGACTACAGCAGAAGGTGCACTATATAATAATTTAATCTATAAAAGAAAGCTAGGGCCAAATCCAAATTTTTCCAAAGCTAAAAAAAGGTAGTCCCACTCTACTCTGTCAAATGCCTTCTCAGCATCTAGAGAAACTACACATTCTGGAATAGAGTGGTGAGGGGAGTGAATTATATTAAGCAAGCGGCAAATATTAAAAAATGAATGGCGGTTCTTTATAAAGCCTGTCTGATCAGGAGAGATTATGCTAGGTAGAACATTCTCCAACCTTGAGGCAATCACCTTCGCTAGAATTTTAACATCACAGTTAAGTAAAGATATGGGTCTATAAGAAGCACAATCCAAAGGGTCCTTATCCTTTTTAAGCAGCAAAGAAATACATGCCTGACTCAAAGTAGGAGGAAGAGCCCCTGTCTTAAAGGAGTCAAAAAACAGCTGTTAAAAAGGGGCAAGCTGCATAAAAATTTTTTTTTTAAACTCTGACGGAAAACCGTCAGATCCTGGTGACTTCCTGGATTGCATGGCAGAAATAGCAGCCATCACCTCCTCCTGTGAAACTGGTTCCTCCAAAGAGTTGCTAACGTCAGGAGATAAGGCGGGAACCTGTGTTTGAGCAAAAAAATCAGCAATATCTTCTTGTAAAGGAGAATCAGTAGTATATAAGGCAGAATAAAAGTCTCTAAATTTATTATTAATGATGCTTTGGTCAGTTGTAATCTCACCATTATCTAGACGAATGCCACTAATGATTTGCTTTGCCTGGAACCTTGCAGTTGATTGGCTAATATCTTTCCAGATTTCTCCCCACTCATAAAACACACTCCTTGTTCTCCTCAAAAAGCACTCTATCTCATTAGTTGGCAATAAATCTAACTCTGCCTTCAGTTTACAGTGTCTCTCATATACGTCCGAGGTGGGTGAACTAGCATATTGTGCATCTAGTCAAAAAATTTCATCAGCCAGGGATAATTGCTTTTCTTTCAGCTTTCTCTTCTTAGTGGCAGCATATGAAATGATTTGACCTCTAATTTATGCTTTAAGAGCATCCCAGACTATTATGTTAGAGTCATCTAGAGAGACATTAACGCTCAAAAAGAAGAAAATTTGGGTATTGAGGTATTAAGCCGCCAGCTCCTCCTTAGAGAGGGTAAATTTGAAAACTTTAAATCAAGAATAAGGGGGGCGTGATCTGAAATAATGATACTTTAGTATGCACAGTAATGAATCTCAGAGATCAGGGCATTATCCAAAACAAAATAGTCGATTCGAGAGTAAGAATGATGTACATGTGAAAAAAAGGAGTATTCTCTTTTTTGTGGATTCAGAAAACGGCAAATATCCAAGAGACCATTATCAGAAAAAAAAACTGTTCAAGTATTTTGAAGATCTACTGGGAACACATAATTTAGAAGAAGAACGGTCTAACACTGTCCAAACAGCAACTGAAATCACCCCCAAGTATGAGAGAATGAGAATGAAGATCTGGAAAGAGTGAAAGAGCATGCTTAAAGTAGGTGATATCATCAAAGTTTGGGGCATAAAAATGAGCTAAAATTAAATTCTTATTACCTGTGACAATAATGTAACGTCCGTTTTTATCTGCTATGATGTTATTTGGGGCAAAAGGTACGGTATTGTCAATCAAAATTGCAACACCTCTTGCCTTAGCTTGAAATGATGAATAAAAAAACAGCCCATTCCACCTGTGATTAAGGTAAGAATGATCTCTATTGTGCAAATGAGTTTTTATGCAAAAAGGCAATATCTGTTTTGTGCAGTCGAAGATGTGCAAGAATTTTATTTCTCTTCACCGTATTATTTAAGCACTTGACGTTCCAGCTCATGAATCTCAACTCTCTACCCATAATAACAAAAAATAGGAGGCTGTGAATGAAATTTAAAATTAAGAAAAGAAAATACATAAAAACTGAAGACCCACATAAGAACATTTTGTATAGGAAAAAATATATATACATATACATGAAATCATCATGGCGCCACCCCATAACAAACTCCAACCCTCCAACTAGATCAACCCAACCCCCAAAAAACATTACTATTAACACAAAGCAATCCTCAAAAAACCCCAGTATAATTCACACACTTCCTTATCTCTCCTTACCCTATATAAACTCAGCCCCGTAGCCTTCCTTAGAAAACATGACATCATATATAGTCAGAACTATGTCATAAACTTCCCACCTTATAAAGGGCCGTCAACTAAAGCTATTTAAAAGCTTACAGTGTTTTCTACCAGGCATTACGCTGAGTTTTTAAAAGTTCTTGGCCTCATCAACCAAGGCGAGTAGCTTTTGCTCACCAACTTTGGTCAAAATTCTCAGTCTTGCCGTGAAGAGATTGGATGGTTTGAGACCCTGATTGTACAGTTCTGCCATAACTCCGCGGTACTGTGCACGTTGCTCCATAACCTCAGGACTGTAGTCATCGTAGATGGCGATCGGCTTATCCTGATATTGTAACGAGCCCCTTCGTTTCCGAGCCTCCCGCATCACGGCCTATTTAATCTGATAGCGGTGAAAGCGAACTATCACCGCTCTTGGCTTTTCTCCTTGCTTCGGTTTAGCCACAAGAGCACAGTGTGCCCTGTCGATCTCCGGGGGAGACGACAGGATCTGCTCACCCATAACATCCACCAGCAACTGCAAGAAAAACACAGCCGGTCGAGGGCCCTCAGCGGATTCCGGCACTCCAATAATTCTGATGTTATTACGCCGACTTCAACCCTCCAAGTCCAACGTTTTAGCTTTTAGCTTAGCATAGCTCTCGGTTAGCTCAGAACAGACTGCTTCCAGTGAGAGAATTCGCTCACTAAGAAGGTCGGCGTTAGA
Organism: Ambastaia sidthimunki; assembly: GCA_036877625.1. Lineage (NCBI taxonomy): Eukaryota > Metazoa > Chordata > Actinopteri > Cypriniformes > Botiidae > Ambastaia > Ambastaia sidthimunki. Next base: position 4,821 of record JAZGTK010011323.1, on the reverse strand, counting down.
TTCTAGCGAAGTAATTCGCGCACCTTGATCCAGCACCGCTGTTTGAACTGTTTGAGTCCAGTTTCGTTTCCAAAGATATTAAGGCGGCTTTGAACTCAGTAGATAGAGCTTCTCTATGTTCTTCCGAAAGGCTTGTTAAGGCTGCCATGCTAAACTCTGCGTGAGCTGCGGAGCGGTCATCTTTAGGCGGGTCTTTTTTCCCCGTGTTTGGTGGACTTCAATGCCATTTTCAGTGTTGTTAAGCGTTAAACATTTTCACAGTCAAGCACAAATACAATAAACTGGTAGAGGATTTGAAGATTGAAGAAAAAGAGTAAGTCTGCACAGGGACCTCGAGACAGACGCGTCTACTCCATTCGCGCCTGGAACCGGAAGTCGAGACTGCTGACATTTAACTTAGCATAGCGTTTTGTAAATTGTTAATATTGCTTTTAGTGAAACGATCTAATTACAGTCCTTCTCTTTTATGGTGCAATGTACAGGTGTTTGTTTTGTGTATATTTGTGTTTGTATGTTTAGTGTATTCAAAGTCAAAGTGGAGTTTATTGTCATTACAGCAATATACAAGTACACAGTGAAACGAAACCACATTTCTCCAGGACCAAGGTGCTACAGTACAACACAAAACAACACAAAACTAGAATGTCAATACCAAAACTAGAATGTACAAGTTATATACAAAAAAACAGACAGCACAAGACAGTAACGCAGACCAATATACAGTTCTATACAAAAGTGATTGCAGTGATTATGTAAGTGACAGTGCAAATATTAAAAATAATACAATAGTGCAATGGTAGTTATTTTATTAAGTTATTTTGTGTTTAGAAGCCTGAAGGCATGGGGGAAAAAACTGTTGCAAAGTCTGTACCAGATGGCAGAAGGGTGAAAAGTGTCTGTGAGGGGTGTGTGGGGTCATCCACAATGCTGGTGGCTTTGCGGATGCAGCGTGAGGTATAAATGTCTGTGATAGAGGAAGAGAGACCCACAATGATCTTTTCAGCTGTTCTTACTATCAGCTGCAGGGTCTTGCGGTCAGAGACGGTGCAATTCCCAAACCAGGCAGCGCTGCTGGGCTTTTTTTGTTGTGAAACTGGTGTTGAGCGACCAGGTGACATTCTTCGTCAAATGTGAACGCCAAGAAACTTGGTGCTCTTTGCGATCTTCACATGGGAGCCGCCAATGTTTAATGGAGAGTGGTCTCTCTGTGCTCTTCTGAAGTCAATGACCATCTCTTTTGGTTTTGTCTACGTTCAGAGACAGGTTGTTGGCTCTACACCAGTCCGTTAGCTGTTTCACCTCCTCTCTGTATACTGATTTGTCGTTCTTGCTGATGAGACACACCACGGTCGTGTCATCGGCGAACTTGATGATGTGGTTCGAGCTGTGTACTGCTACACAGTCGTGAGTCAGCACAGTGAACAGCAATGGACTGAGAATGGACTGAGCACACAGCCAGCTCAGTGTGGTGGTGCTGGAGGTGCTGTTCCCGATCCGGATTGACTGAGGTATCCCAGTCAGGAAGTCCAGGATCCAGTTGCAGAGGGAGGTGTTCAGGCCCAGCAGGTTCAGCTTTTCAGTCAGGTGCTGAGGAATGATGTTGTTGAATGCTGAACTGAAATCTATGAACAGCATTCGAACATATGTGTTTTTATATGGCGTCAACTGTTGAGCGGTTGGGGCGGTAAGCAAATTGCAGGGGGTCTAGTAAGGGGGGCAGCAGCGTCTTAATGTGCCTCAAGACGAGCCTCTCGAAGCACTTCATGATTACAGGCGTAAGTGCAACAGGACGGTAGTCGTTGAGGCAGGACACTGGAGACTTCTTTGGCATGGGGATGATGGCGGTGGCCTTGAAGCATGTTGGAACTATGGTGCTGCTCAGAGAGATGTTGAAGATGTCTGAGAAAACATCTGCCAGTTGGTCTACACATCCTCTACGCACCCTACCAGGAATGTTGTCTGGTCCAGCAGCCTTTCGCTGGTTTACTCTGTGTAGAGTCTTCCTTACGTCGGCCGTAGACACAGCACCTGGTCGTTGGGAGGAGGAGTGGTCTTCCTCGCTGTTACACTGTTTTGTGCCTCAAACCGAGCATAGAAGTCGTTCAGCGCATCTGGAAGGGAAACATCACTGTCACAGGCAGGTGGTGTTGACCTGTAGTTGGTGATAGCCTGGATACCCTGCCACATGTGCCACGTGTCTCTGCTGGTCGTGAAGTGGCTGTGGATTCTCTGAGCATGTGTGTGCCTTGCCTCTCTGATGGCCTGGGACAGTTTGGCCCTTACTGTTCTTAGGGCCACTTTGTCGCCTGCCCTGAAGGCGGAGTCTCGGGTTCTCAGTAGCGCACGCATCTCTGCAGTCATCCACGGCTATTGGTTAGAGCGTGTGGTGATGGTCTTGGAGGTGACCGTTACGCGCCGGGGATGTTTGTGTACACAAGATCCAGCGTGTTTTTCCCCCTCGTTGCAAAGTCCACATGTTAATGGAAATTAGGGAGCACTGACTTAAGATTTGCATGATTGAAATCTCAAGCAACAATAAACAGTCCATCGGGGTTAGAGTTCTGCAGTTCGCTAATAGCCCCATACAGGTCGCAGAGCGCATCACCGGCATTAGCGTTGGGTGGAATGTAAACACAGATAATGAGCACGGTAGTGAATTCCTGTGGTAAATAAAAGTGAAAGTGACATGTATTTGTCAGTTATGATTACCCATAACCGAAATGTGACCTCTGCATTTAACCCATTCTTCGTGAGGAGTGAACACACACTGCAAGTCGTAAACCAGCAACCTACTGATTACAATCCAGACTCCTTAACCAGTAGACCACAACTGCCCCCTAAAAAGGTCTGCATCTAACAGTCACAAACTCCAACAGCGATGAGCAGTAACTAGAAACTAGCACTGAGTTCTTGCACCATTCTGTGTTGATGTAAACACACAAGCCACCGCTGCGAGCCTTACCACACAGAGCTGTGTTTCTGTCGGCACAAAACATAGTTAGCCCGTCTAGCTGAATGGTGGCATCCGGAACTCTTTCGCTGAGCCATGTCTCTGTGAAAACAAAGACGCAGCAGTCTCTAAACTCATGCTGTGTAGTTTGCTGGAGTCGGATGTAATCCAATGTATTGTCCAGGGAGCAGACATTGGAGAGCAGGATGGACGGGAGAGCCGGCCAGCTAGGGTTTGTTTTTAGTCTAGCACGGACCCCCGCCCTCTGTGTGTGGGGGGGCTACTCACCATCAAATTCATCTCCTTCTTTGCAGTTTCTACCTATTCAACTTTACCTAATATCAGATATTTACTACTGTTAATAAAGAGTTTGATTGTTTATACTTACCGTTTTGTTAAGTGTGCATTTCCTGATAGAAGTGTTATTTTGTCGACAATAAAAACATTGGAACACTGAAATAAACACTGAATTGTTTAATTTCTTTTCTAATTTTTATGAAAAAGACTCTCATACAATCTAAATAAAAGTAGTTTTATTAAGTTAGAGGAAAATATATTACTTAAATTAACAAATGATTTTAAGTAGTGGTAAACACAAGAAATAATTTATATGAACTAATTATTCTTAATAAAGATTATTTATTTTTCTACTTGTCTACTGCATCTAGTTAAGATTCTATGTTAATAAGACAACCTGTTTAGTTTTGCCTTGTGCAAACAAACTAATAAACACATTTCTTCAAATTTCAAGTCAACTGATTTGTTTAACAGTATAAACACAAATTACAACATTCTTATTACATTTGCAAAAACATTTTACAAACAAAACAAGAACAACAAAACATATAAGGATGATTGAGGTTAATAATTCGTTTTAAATTCCCTGCTCATTACTATTCTTTATTATTCATTATTCAACATCTATAGGTCCTGGATTTGTCAGACAAAAGACAGACTGCATTACAACAAAAATCTATCTGAATCAACTGAAGCATGGTTTCGAGTTTGGTTTGTTTGGTTACATAAGACATATTATTTATCTGTACAGTATTTAGCCTGAGGATTACCATCCAACTAATCATCAGAATTAGTTCATCCAATTAGTAATCAGAAGGTGACAACACAAACCACATACAAACCATATTCTGTCTGCAGAGGATTTCTCAAGCTTCAATAATATACAGCCAAACATAATCTTTAACATAATGATAGATAACAATCTTTAGTGATAATATGTATACTTTGAATGCACTGTTAGTCTGTTAGTGGATAAAATGAATCTTATATGGGTTAGGTTAAGAGTTTATACCTTATAATACAAAGTTACAAAGTAAGTACATAGTATGTACATGTGAAACAGGACACTAAAATAAAGTGCTACCTAAAGGTAATAATTCCACAAATCAAGCATTGTGCCAAGAGGTCAGTGTTTACGTGTATAAAACCAATGTGCTTCCAGTGATGAAACACAACAAAACATAAAATGCAAAAATCTTTTAACAATAGCTAGAGGTATGATTTAGAGGCACTTCAAGTGGAAAACATTTTATTTGTTGTTTTTGTGACAAATTCAAAAAATAAAATGCATCAGTTTCAAATGTATGAGCAAACTTCATAATTTGTATGCGGGCTGGTTTTGGTGATCGTTTCAAACGTATAACCTTACATTGTAACTCATATAATTTTACCATATAACCTTACATCACAGCTCTTATTCAAGCTTTTGCATTTCTTTGGCTTTGGTTGTGGGCTTTTTTGGATATGTGGGTGTAATGATGTCACAAAGTTTCAGAAGCTTGATTCAGGCACTGCTTTCTTTCTGCCAAGAGAGTTTGTGCTGTAGCGTGAGCGTTGCAGAGTGTTCTGAAAGC
>JAZGTK010011322.1:0-15696 GCA_036877625.1 Ambastaia sidthimunki | reverse complement strand
AGTGCCAGGGGTGAAGCAGGGAGCAGAGGCAGGAAGAGGAGGAAAGGCCATCCCACAGTCAGCCTGGTTAGTGGAGACCACAACACCAGCATGTGATTCCCACTAACATCCACCCTCTCACAGCAGACACTTACATAAAGCAGATCTCTCTCTCTCTTCCTTTCACTTTCCCAGCCTGGCTCTCTCACGCTCCCTCACTTACTCTTTGCTGGAGCTGGACTCACATGGAATCACATGTGAAAGCTCACTGTCTCTCTCTCTCTCTCTCTAACAGAATGAAGCGTGTCTCGTCCAGGGCTTCTGACATTGCTGTGTTTGCCAGCTGATCAGAAAGTTCAGTCTCCCAGAACCGCTGTACAACATGCTGCCTCTCCCTTAAACCCACCACCACCCCCCACCCCCACCCCCACCCCCACCCCCACCCCCACCCCACGGTCCTAAACTGGCCTACACTGTTTACTGAGGGCCCATAAGGTAACCCWGTGTCATGGAATGTTACTATTACAAATGTTTTCAAATATGGTATTAGCATAGTATTTAATGCAATACATATAGCAAAATTGGAAATTTCATGTTTTTAAAAATTTAGCACAAACATCAATGCCTGTTTGTTTATGAAATATTTTTGGTCATTTAAATGTTCTACAATAAAGCGTAATCCGTTTTCTTTTGATCTATATATGTACAGTTGTATGTAAGATTTTATGTAAGATATTTATGTAAGATAATAGTGCCAAAAATCTCTATTTTTGGCACTGAGCTAACCTGTAGTTTATCATGTACAGCAGTTTATTTACTCGAATCATATTAAACATGTTTGAGCAAGTTCATTAAAGCACTCATCCGAGAACACGCTTAGATTTTCTTATTTGTAAATGGAACAACGTTAAAAAACAGAAAGTTGTTTTGTCTGACTGACTGTTTTTGCAAGTCTGTAAAATCCAGGTGTGATTTGCACTTTTTTTATTTAGCGTAACAGGGACCGAGATTTGCTAACGGTGCTTCCCTAGAGTCTGTCAGCTAGAATTTGTTAGGAACGTGCAGTGGGGATAGTCCTGTTATTTTTCCTGAATTACTCCCGTGGACATTTCAGAAGTCTGATGCATTTAATTTTTTCTTCCTTTTCCAGAAAACTATTTTCCTGACCTTGGAAGTGTTGCAATCATAGTTTAAAAAAAAATACTGTGTCACGATATAGCCAACAGACTTAGCGTTTTCATTTTATGTCATTTAAACTGACATTTAAACAGGTCTAATGCAGATCTTTTGCACATTGTTTTATTAGGGAGAGTGGTCATAGGAGGCGGGTGCAGTACGCATCGATTTTCCCAGCCACTGTGTGCAGGAATTTCCCATTAGTGATGCCAGTCTCTTGAAAACAAAAGCCGTAGCAGAGCTAGCTTGCCATTGTTTTAATAGACAAAACAGAAGTTTAGCATAGACATATTGGAGTCTTAAAGGTACAGTAGTAAAATTAACTTGATTAGCCTTAATTGTTTACGAAATACAATAATTACTAATAATCTTCTTAAACCTCTTTGTTTTGTTAACGAGAATCGTTTGCATGTTTACGTTGTGATTTACATAATTACTATTGCTGGTTCATCTTTAGAGGTGCAGTTAATGCAACCGTCTTACACGTTGCACTACTGCATTGCAGCAGTAATGTGTTTCCCAGTAACGTGGAACGTTCTCAGAACATTACTTAACATTCACTAAAAGTTAGTTATATCATATCCAAAACGTTATTATTAAGTTGTTAGTGGAACATTTTAAAAACATTCCAATGTCTAAAAACGTTAGGGAAACGTTCTAACAACCTAAAATTTTAGGCTGGGTTTGCACATACGAGTGTGTTGTTGCATGCTGTTGCCAGTGTCTGCGCTTGGCAGCGTGCCACTGAATGAAGACAATGAATGAGTTTGTTCTCCTGTCAGCAATCTTCAGATCCCATACCACCCACCTGTCACATTACACAGCACGCAGAATTTCATTCAATGACATCCTTACAGCATGTGAAAGAGTGTATAGTGGGCTGCTGTCTAGTGTGTATTGTTGCATTTTTGATTTGATGTGACCTAATACTTTGCTTAAGATAAACTCCTATATTACCTGAAAAACATTAAAACTCTTGTGTGCCAGTTCATTATTGGTGACCTGTGTGTGTGTGTTTGGATTAGGCTAAAAGGAATAGTTCACTCAAGAATTACTCATGTTGATTAGCCTTATGTTGTTACAAAATTATATGTTTTCTTTTGTTCTTGAACACCATTTGGTGTTCTGCTATTAATAACGTCTTTTGGATTCCACAGAACAAAGCCAGTTAAGTTCTATTAACTAGAAGTAACTTTGCAGGTATGAGAACTTATTCTACTAACCCAAACCTTAATCTAACTGTCCACTAATACTTTGGTGAGAATTAATGTAGCTGCAAATTCATGATAGTCAGTTGACATGTAGTTGACAAAGTTACTTATATTTACTAGAATGTGCAAAGTGGATAACCAGAGTAAAAGTAACAGAAAAATAACAGAAATACATGATTCCTTTAAATTAGTCCTTTCTTGTAGAATTTCATTCTCTCATTTCTTTCCTCATTTACTGGGCCTGTATCCCAGAGGGCCGTGTGGTCTTGTGGGAGCTGGCAAACTGGCAGGAGACACCAGTTTCCTGTGCCTGTATCCAGCCTGCTCTGTTTTTCCCTGTTGTAGCGCTTCCTTATTGTACTGTACGCTCTGATCTAGACAGATTATCTCTGGCAAGGCAATGATGCAGACAGATTATCGCTTTTCTCCTTCCACTGGCCGCAGTGGCTCCTAACTGACCCAGTCATCAATATTTACCCTCTCGAGGGAGGTGAACAGAAGCACAGACTCCATCTGTACCTCAGTGAGATGTTCTGCTGTTTTACATTCAGGTCAGTGAGTATTATAGCATTTATTGTTGAAAGGACACTGAAGTGCTGCTATTCCCCAGTAGCCACATACCGCTGATAGCAAACAGGCAGTTAATCAATCTTGCTGTCAGAGTTTAGGGTTCAAAGGTCATGATCTTGGAAAATGCGTAACACAAAAGCCTTGTGTCTTATAACCAGGTTTTGACCTTATTACTAGGCGCTATTAGCAGGACATTTAGTTTTACTAGTATTAGCTAGTAAACTAGCATAATTCTACGTATGTTTATTTAGAGATTAAGGAAGTGATTTTGATTAAGTAAGACAGAAGTCGTGTCAGAATGAAACAACAAAGATCTTCTAATTCAGAAAGAAGAAAATAAAAAGAGGAACTCAGCCACAGAGAGGCTTAGTGTCTTTGGAGCTAAAAAAAAGCCTGTGGGTTTGTTCAATCTTCCTGACCTGCTCTATATTTAGCTCAATCCCGTGGTTTTTCTGACTCAATGGGCAGCACTGGTCATTTGCGTGATTATAACAATGCTTCACTTTTTGGCAGCGTGCATATACAGGCAATTATAATGGAGACATTTTCTGGGGTTTATTTGAACAGAAACCGTCTGGTAAACACACAATGCATCCTAAGAGGCAGCTTTTATTTTATCAGTGGTGTTTTACAGTTAATTATTTGGTGTTTATTTTATTGTACAATTCTTCAGAACACAACGCAAGCATTTTTGAGTTTATTAACATTCAGCAATATCAGCAAGCATCACAAACGCTTTGTTCCTAAAACCTCTGGAAATGTCATCAGCCCATAGACAGATAGTAGTGCAAGTGTCACAGTAAGTCGGGCATATGGTTGCCAGGGCAACTGTGACATCACTGTAGACATAGTGATGCATGAAAATTCAAATAGCAGGGGAGCGGTTGCTAGGCGACCTAAACTCAGAAGTCATGAGGCAAATAGCCAAACTGATCCTGGTCTTTTGAACACAGTGTACTTGAGTGGCACGCCGTGGGTCTGTTAGCTACTATTGGCTCAGGCCCGACTTCTCACTGTGTGGGGAAAAAATAGCTTATGATTCATTTGTAAACCAATTCTGCAAAAAAAATCTGTCACTATGTCAAAAGGTGAATCATTTCAATCTTTATTTTTTACTTTATTTTTTTAGCACATTTAATAGTTTAAGCAAATATTCAGCTTTTAAACTCCTAAGACAAAATCCCCACCAGACTGGATTGTAACCCCACAGTGAACATTAAACTGAAACGATCTGACCTGCAAAATTAGATTTTGTAAGTACGAGCCGTATGTGGGTTATTGATGATCCGGCCCCCCGTGTGTACACGCACCCTCGTGCTGGCGGAGGCTTGGTCAGGATTCAGGCTCCGTGACTCAGAATAAGGTCACCGCATTTCTCCCACTGCTTAGTGGGACACTGTTCTCTCTCATGACTCAGATCTGGCAGTGGAGTTGTGAATGAACAGTGTCTCATCGTGGTCTGTATCATCAGTGCTGTATGTAGAGAGCGATTACCGCTCGCTGCAGGATCGTGACACGCTTTACACCAACCACCTGTCAAATCTGAGTCACACACGGGGAAACAGAACAGAGAGAACCAGCAGCGTGAGGCTGGCAATCAAATGCACATCTTAGAAACAATAAGGTACTACTGGGCTTATTTTGCATTTAATTGTGGGAGAATCTAGAGCAGTTTGAAAGTTTCACTGGTGCTGATGAGATGATACAGGTACATCCTACAGGTACTGTGTGTGTGTGTGTGTGTGTGTAAATTAGGTTTCCCTTGCATGATAATACTTGTGTACCTGGATACACATTTGTCACAGCATGTGTTAATACCTTTAATGTTTTTTACAAATGATATGACACACACACACACACACACACATAGAGAGTTTAATTATTGCACTGCTATTGATTCTGAATTTCAGGTCTCAAATATCCCTGTGCAATTTTAAAACCACAAAAACTAATTGATCTTACAAAACCTGTTTGAGGTCGTCACAGAGTTTTTTTTTTATTTTTTCTGACCTGCAGCCACGAAACAGGTCTGAGTAATCTTCCTATTGTGTACTAAACCTTTTCCAGCACAAAGTTATACAATATATACCAGTTATATCACAAAAATAATGTTATGACTTTAATGTTATGGCTATCCTCCAGCCACAGTCAAACCCTTGCATGGCTTAACCGGAGACCCACACGTGTTTGACTCTGATGTAACCGTTCCTGCACACACATGACTTCATCTCTCTCCTTGTGTCAAAACAGCAGCCTGCTGGAATAATCGCTCAGGATTTTTTGGTACACACATCCGTGATTCATCTTGTTCCGAAAGTTCACGTATTTATGAAGGTTAAGTGTGTTGTTCCACTGTGGGTGATGTTGCAGTTCCAGTAATCCGGCAGAAAAACAAATGGGCGGCACTGAACGGCGACAACTTAAACCCAGTCAAATGATAGGAAACTACTACTGAAATGTTTTATCTGCACCCTGTGGGCAGACCACAATGACCTGAACTTAATTTAGAGGCTGTATATTGCCTGTGTATTACAGGAAAACATCAGTCCCTGTTTAATGGTATTACGCTAAAATGCTAAGCGCCTAAAATTGCCACTTGCACCTCATGCTGATTTGTTTTGCTGTGAACTGATACGTACTTGGCGTGTTTTACTGTAACTGAACAGTAAGTTAGTGCAGTTAAAGTGATCTTTCAACTGTAACTCATCTTCTGCCTTCAGTGAGTCATCAGCACACCCACCTCAGCACCGTGTGTAATCTTCACTCACACTGCTGGAGAATGACTCAGCTGTTACGTGATCGCTCTGTGTGAGCTCCCCAGCCAGCCTGCAGGCCCCGCCCCCTTTATTCACCTGCACTGATGTCATTAGTTATGGGAGGGGAGGGGAGTTGGCCCTGTGAATCGTGCCATTCACCAATTGAAATCCAGTTCTGTAAAAGTGGGCGTATCAGATCCTGAGTCATTCTGCTGTGGTGTGTGCATAGCAACGGGCACAATACAGTTTTTCCACATTAGATTACACTGGATTGGAGTTGTAGCATTGTTGTTGTTTAAGGTAATGTCATGGCAACGTAGCTGTATTGGATATGTTTTGTGGGCGAGTTTCAAAGATTGATGAGATTGCTTTGAAGCACTGTGTGTTGCCAGGGATTAGACAAATTTAGGGTCTTGTGACTCCATCTTTTAATACAAAACCCCCAAATAATTTTTCTGCTAGTTTAAAATAGCCTGTCAGAGAAGATTTGATAGTCACTAAAAGAAATAGATTGTACGGGGGTAATGTACAGTCATTATCACAAAATAAACCCTAACAGGGTGATCGAGAAAGAAAACAGACTATGCATGATCCCATTTATTACTTGAAAATATTGATTTGAGATAAAAATGATTATATTTCATCACTTGTAGATTGTCTTATGGCTCTTCCTAAAAAAACTGGCGCACCCATTGTAAGAAAATTGCCCCTTGTTTAGAACAAGAGTCAATTATACAGTCTGGTGGTCATTATGCGAAATATCTGACCGCAGAATGTTACAATTGACCAATCATAATCAAGTACTCCAGAGGGCCATATAATAAGCTCTAAATAACACTGTGGCACAGTGGGCCAATAAAAATCTATTTGTTTTTGTTCTCTGGAGGCCCCTGCAAGTAACCCTTGCTGAAGGTGGTATAGCTATATTATTTAACAATGCTTTCATGCATACTGTAAATCTTTATATCAGTACAGTCTTCATCACTGTGTTTCTTTGGTACTGTAAAATACTTCAGTGGATTTAGTGTACAGAGCAGTTGCCAGATTAAGGGTGCATGTGTGTATATAAGAAGGGTAGAGGTGCGTGCAGTGTGACGTGTGTTGAAGGCCAAAGTTCTCACAGTACACGAGAGGCACACGAGTCGACACAGCTGTCAGTCCTGGTTAATGACTGCTGTAATCTTACACTACACTGTGTGTCTGTGATTATGTGTCATATCAGTGCATGAGTTTGTATGTGTATGTATGGAGAGAGGTGTGTTGGCACATGATTAATGTGTCGTGTTGTCTATTTCAGACGTGTTTGCTGACCAGTAGTAAGCTGGTATACTTTGCCTCATCAGTTCTAATTATGTAACCGGTTAGAGGAGTTGTTTACTCATATACACAACATACACGTGCACACGCACACACACACAAACACATAAATACACATTTTCTCAGCCTGATTGGATTTTTGTTGACACCCAGTATCATGGCCTGGATGAATGCCACAACAACTTTTTTTGTAAGAAATCTGACTTGAATTACTAGTGAGAGGCACATGTTATTTTTTAAGACACTCCCCACATGAGTGTGTTTCTTTGTGGTATGGGTATGAGGAACACAGCAATGATTCGAAGAACTCAACAGGTGCTGTCTGAACAATGTTGTCTGAACTCTCCCAGGTGTCTGCTTAATCCTTACAGGTAAAATGAGGGTGTGTGTGTGTGTGAGAGCAATTGTGTGTGTTTGTGTGTGTACACAATGTTCTCCAATGTACAGCACTAAACCTTAGTCAGGGTATACACCATATTTATTTACTTGAACAAAAACACATTTGTGAGGGAGAGAGGAACAGTACAGTATGACTTTTTTTAACACCATGATTTTTTTGCACAGCCCAGTTGATGACAGATTAAATATGCATTTTATTTTTAACAGTGGTGTCTAATGATTAATTAGCATACATAAACATCACTGAAGCCCAGTGTTTATATAACTGCTCTTTTCAGAATATACTGTGCCTGAAAAGAGAGTGTCACTCTTCATAGGTCAAACTGATGAAACTCAAGCAGCTGGGCGCTGACCTATGAGGTCATAAACAGGGGCCTCTTCCCTGGAATGAAACCATCTGCCACTTTGCATTAACTTCTCTACACGTACAGATTTTGAACCAGAGCCCAGTGGTTTATTAATTAGTATTACTATGAAAAGATACAGACCTTCCTCCCCTATATTTGGTCATCCAGTAAAGGGTGTGTTTACAATGGCTGAGCTTTAAATTTTTATACATTGGTTACTCCTAAAGCTTCAGTATGCGGTTACATTAATGTAATGCATTTTGCTTAATAGGTCATGGAATAGACGCATAGTAGCCACATTTAGTGTTAACCAAGCTATAAGGGAAACTTCTGTTAAATTTATCAAAAAATGTTCTTACAGTAATGGTAGTAGAACATTTTTGTATATCACATATCAAAAACGTTATTAAACAGTTAGTGTTTATATTAACAGTTTAACAGTATATATTTTTTATTTTCTTATAACCAAGCAATAGTGTTGAAAGATTTGAACATTTCCAGAATAACATTAAAAAATGTTTGAATAATTTTCTTATAACCAAGCAATAGTGTTGAAAGATTTGAACGTTTCCAGAATTTCCAGAATAACATTTTTGTTACTAAATTGAAACATTAGGGAAATGTTTTTACAACCTAAAATTGTTAGCTGTTAGTTTCCTGTGGCATTTAAGACCAGGGCTGCATGCACATTTTGCTGCATGAGTGAAGATTGCACAGGTTTGGAGTCAGCCGTTAGCGTACAGTAACCTGACTCGGGTCTGTTCAGATCACATGAGGACAGGCTGGGAGAATGCCTGCGGGCTCATCACAGTTTATTATTTCTCCCTATGCTGAGACGCAATTCTCTCTCTTATAATTAGCCTCTCATAGAAAAACTTGCAGTGTAAAACAACTGTTAATTGCGACGGATACTCCAGCATTTATTACAGTCTTAAATCAGTTTCTTTCTCTCCCTCTTTCCTTCATGAGGACGATATTTGTGCGCCATTAGCCAAATGTTGCCATTGAGACAGTACTGCATGAATGTACCCATCTGTAAATCGTACCATCTCATTTCTCACGGAAACAATTACAGACCATTTGCATTTGTGGAAAATACGGTCGCAGTGCATAAAACGTGGACAGCTCCATGTGCCGAGCTTGGCGTCTGTCGATGGTGTATGAATATTTCATGATATAGACTAAAAACAACGCGGAAGAGCGCGGGTGGCGTTATTTTTTATCAACTGTCAGTCAACACATCATTAATTAGCAGAATTGTAACACAAACAAAAACTTCCGTCGTAATCGAATGGCGTTGCAAACGGTATCGCAACTGTATTTATGCCATACGGTAATCAGCAGCTAAAGCTAGTTTTTACAATATGTTTCTGACCAATACAATTAGCAACAATGCAACGGCATGTTTTGTAGATTAGCTAGCACCTGTGTAAATGTGTTGTTAGCGTTGTTGATACTGTTGGTTTAATAATTGAGTCTTTAGTGGTCTAAATGACATGGCTGGTGTGACACACACCCTGTGAAAGGTCTCTGTGTGTAGCTGTTGAGAGTTGATTGTTGGCTAACACAATGGTGTTATACACTCCCCCCTCTATCGCCACTGTTTTATCCCACCCATGAGAGCACACTAAGGCTAGGTCAAGAGGTCAGCCTTTAGGATAGACTCCAGACATCTCCGTAGTGCTGTAAAGCTGTGATATGGGCTGGGAAACAGGTGGAGAAGATTATTTGTGTTTATGCAAGAGCTGGTGTTTGTTGATAATGCATGGCGATGATAAATATGTAGATGCATTGTAATTTTAGTATCTAAATGTAGCCGTGCAGATTTATATGTTTGATTTTGAAAATGTAAAACATTAATTGCCGTTTAAAAAAACAGTAAAATGTGTAAAAGCATGTAAAATTTAGACAAATAAAATAAATAAAAAAACTAACAAAGAGGGTTTGATGACATCACCAAAAAACTAGTGCAAAGATGCTGAAAGCTAAATACACAAACATGCACCAATAAATCCAAGACCAGGAAATTTTATTAATAAAATAGTGTCGGTTTTGATAACATATTAAATTTAAAGACAAGAAAACAGAATTACTTGGTAACATGTTAATTTTTCACAAATATTTTATGAAGTGAATTTAAGTTATGTAATATTTTTTCATTGTCCTTTCATGACCTCACATATTTGTTCTGTCCCTATGAAAAACAGAGGTCCTGTTGTATAAGTCCACCCACTGGGCTTATTGTGTCACTCATCCGGTCACTATAGGAACACATTTGGTATGTAAAGGAGGTGATCAGAGATTGTGTTCTCACACAAGTGGTGTTAATTTACACATCAAGTCACATTGTAGAAGTTGTGTTTGCCACATATTCATGCAAGAACATTTGTACATGTGAAGAAAAGCATTATGGGGCTTATAATGGAAATCTAGGAGCCTTTTTATGTTCATAAAGTAAACATAACAGTAATAGTTTGGCGGATATGAGCCTTCTATTCTTTATTTTGCATTTATTCAAGGTTTTCAAAGCAGGGGAGGCAGTCTTTTCCAGAAACATTTTTTATTATGCTGGTTGAAAGTCTCTTTTCATCCTGATAGCAATCAGTAAGTAAAGTGATCTAATTATATTCATATAGAAATAAATCTTCTCTGGATGGCGCAGGACTGTAAAATGGTAGGATGTCTTACTTGTCTGTCAAAGTATGTGCCTAGTACACATACCTCCGTGTACTAGAAGGAGGCGTGGCTTTGGAGATCACTCTAAAAACGGGGGGCGGGCTCTTATGCTATTGCTAGCCTCTTCAAAATTTTCCTGCCCTGCATTTAACATGCTGCTGTGATTCGATGGACATTAAGGCATTTAAAGGAGTTATTTGTGAGGAAGTCTATGTACTGGAGAGGTAGTTGTTCTTATAGGCAGACAAGGTCAATGCAGAGAATAACCTCTGTTAAGTCAATCACACGGCTCTATGGCTGACAGATGAATGGATTAGTGCTGCTGACCCACTGGGTTTGGCCGCTCACTGCAGTAAACAGCTCCATCCCCATCAGAGCAAATATCTGTAACCTGTATGAGGCTGAACAGATGAGCCTGTCTGAATTACACTGGGCTGTTAAAATGGGATTCATATATGCAGTATGTCTGATTATTTATAGAGGGTATCAGCAGAAACTAATTCTATCTGACCTGGAAAAAAAGGCTTGCAGTGAAGCGTAGCTAACAGGAAACGTTCTCAATATATTGGTTAATGTTATCTAAAAGTTCATCTCAAAGTAAATGTTCTTGCGGTAACGTTAGTAGAATGTTTTTATATACCATATATATATATATATACACACAGTATATACCATATATCAGAAATTTAGTGGAATCAGAAGTTGTTGGTGGAACGTTTTAAAAATGTTACAGAATTAAAAAATATATTCTCATAACAAAGTAACAACGATACAAGGTCTAAAAAACTGAACGTTCCTAGAAACATTTTTGTTAACTAATGGAAACGTTAGGAAAACATTCTTAGAACCTAAAGTCAGTCTTTTGATGAAAACAGGAGACTAACATTTACCCTTTAATCCATAAAAATACTGTTTAAAATAATAACCACAGAATGACATTAGAGTATGTTACAGTAAAAAATGTGGGAAGAGATTTAGTGTAGTTTTTCATTAATAAATAATAGATCCTCAAACACATTTATAATTAAATTTTTCAATCTACCCCCAGAGGCTTTATGACATCATAAATATATTATTAGGCAATGTAAGGAGGTGCCAAGAATTATCTGAATCTATGTCTAAACAATCCGAGGGTTACAGTTTCCTTTATTTACAGTTACATTACAAGTTCAGGAAAGGGTCAAGTCTCAACTGAATGGTAGCATATTTCTTGTGATCAAGCCTTAGAGACACTGTACAATCTTTAGAGATGTTATATTGGCTATTTTTAACTATTGTAGCTATTTTGGCTATTCCTAACACTGCAGTCCCATCATTTCCTGCTGTTCAAATGCTCCTTAATAATTTAGCAAAACGAGCACTACTGTTTATCAGCTGACGCATGCTCTACTGTAAGTGCACTCCAAAAGACTGAGGCTAAGAGAGCATGAGAGGACTAAGAGCTGATGTTAAGAGACCTGTATAACGACACACTTCCTGTCTATCTGACCTCTATGACAGTGCTTTGATGTGTGAAAGAGACACAGTTGAGCGCGCTGGAATGAGCCAGCTGAGTTCTATCTGTACTGGAGGTGATTTACAGTCACACACAGAAACACTACCAGAACTTCCTATATAGCGTTTACTAGGTCACCAAACAAACACACATGCAGTACTGAGAGCAATCGTGTCCATATGTGCACATGCTGTATGAACACGCATGCAGACAGAAAGGTTGGTAAAAGACATACAGGCACTCTGGTAATCTTTTAGTTTATCAATGTTACGAGATTTAGTTTAGGAGTTTAGTTTTGGGGGAACACGGACATCTCTTTATGTCAGGCAAATTCAGAAATCTAACCTGAACATAAAAAATGTGCACAATTAATGAAAATTATCTCCTATTCGTATTTATGAAATAGTTTATAGTCTAAAAATTAAAATAGTTTAACAATTAATATTCTAGAAATTCTGTTCCTAAAGGCCATTTTGGTTCATGCAGGAAAGCCATTGTTTATCCAGGGAATGGGGGTGGAATGAGGTCTATATTTAATGTCTCTTAGATTATTTTTCTATGAATTTTCTATGAATCTATGAATTCAATTTTTCAGATTCAAAGCACCCCACTAAGCCCTCCTCCCCCTGCACACAACCAGGCCTGAACCATCAAATTCCCCCCCCATAGTAATACCACCACCACCTCTTCTCAACAAGCTTCTGAAGAGCAAACACTAAATCTCAGAGTCTCATTTCCTTAAGAAGACAAGACATCACTCCTTATTACATTCTGCAGAATAAAAGTCGAGCATGCAGACATCATTCTTCCTGTCATGCAGCCAGTAGTTTCTGTGGATATGTGTGCCTGAACATCAGCCCTGATGACCCATAGTGCATAGAAGGGTGATTTCTGATGCCCGCATTAACCCTTTCATCTCTGAGTTCTTTTAAGCCACTCTGAATGAAGATGTTGTTTGGTGAGATTCTTTGTTTTCGGTCTCTCTGCTCCCTGCGTGTGTCCCTGTGATGGTTTCATATGTTTGTGTAAACATCTGTGGTAGACTGCTGTCTCCTTGGAAGAGCAGATTAGCTGCAGAGGAACTCCAGGAAGGAAATTGCTCCGCATTTTTGTGCAAAGTAGGAGGTCTTCTAAGGAAGAGACCTGGAAATTCCTTCTCTGTACTGAACTTTTTTCATATTTGGCTTACTGTAGAGCATTTTTTTGGAATACTACTACATTGCAGGTGCTAATATTACAAATATTACAAGAGATTGTCTCTACAATTGTATGTGAGGTCGTAAAGACACTTTTGTTGTGTGTTATTCTAGTGTGATCTAAATACCATCTATCACATTTTTGTGCTATATTCCTTCCTTTGCATTAGGTCTGAACAACATTCTTCGGTTAATGATCCAGATTTGTGCAGATATTTTATAGTCGTGTTGTTAAAGCACGAGGTCTTATGTAAATAATCTCCTTAATCATTGTTTAATCCCACCGTTTTTCTTTGGATTATGTGTTCTCAATATTAGCTCCTTGTGGTTGTAATTAAATGTTGAAGGAGCATAAGCCCAATTATCTGAAGAGGTTCAGTTTGTGGACACTAAATAAGAGGTCGTCTGGAGACCCTCGACAGCCACAGATGGGGACCATCAGACTTCAGCACTCTTCCCTCCAAAACTCACTCAAGCTGTTTCAATGCTTGACTCCGGGGGTTAAATTATTTAACAAGCCCTGGCTTGCTGTAGGAAACAGTGTGGGAATGATCTCACATGATGGATGTAGACGGGCGGAGTGGCACACATACACAAACTTACCAATAAACACAGTGAGCAATGTTGTCAGATAGATATAAAGACAGACAGACAGACTATAGAGAAAAACATTATTGTGCATTAGCAAAAATTAACAATGTAAATCTACACACAAACATGCGTAACACTTCAATGTCCTGCTCTGTCACACAATTGTACATCTTGTACAGAGTGTGTGGACTAAACTCACATGTGCTAAGCCCTGAGAAAAGCATTTATCACCAGAGTGTGACTCTTCAGTTTGGTGACACATGACTTGTGACTAAATAAAAGCTGTCTGACGTGTGTGGGAAGAGAACTGCTCAGTTCTTTTACACCAGACCTTTTCTTAGAAGGCAGAAGTATAACTGTAGATGATAGAACTATCTGTATGATTCATTCGTTTTACGTCTGTGATGTTGCACAATTTATTCGGAATGTTTCGTGCATTCCAAAACTACAGTTTTGGTCTGAGCAGTTGTTTTCAAAGAAATATAACCAAATTGGAGCTGAGTTGACCACAGTCAGTGGTTAAATGCAGTTTTACATTCAGCACTAAGAGAGACACTTTGTTCATTTATTTATAATAATGAAGATAAAAATTGTGTAGAGAATTATCTGGATTCAGTTCAATATACATAGACAGTTTCCTTCCCAGCACCCTGCTGATAACGACATTCATTAAAACATTTCCCAGTGCCCTGTTTCCAGGGAAAACTCCGGACAAGGGCACCAGGATAATAAAAGGGGAGCACTTCGTAATTTCAGCTGAACATTTTTATTTTTTCAACCACTCAGAAGACACAATGGAGCATTCATCTTAGCGCACACAGTGCTAATTTCCCTGTAGGCAATATGTTCTGTTTCAACCTCGCTGTTGTTCCAAACAGCCACCACTGGTTTCTTCTTTTTTCTCTCTTTCTCTCTTTCTCTTTTTCTGTCTCTCCTTCTCTCTCACCAAAGTGCTGATTTTTGTAAGAGTGCTTATTACCCATCCCCCATTGCGAGATTAATTAAACCGGAGTTCTATGAATGCCCAGATGGGTCTTCTTTACTTCCAATGAGCTTAATCTCCATGTGGTCTTAATCTGCTACTCATTTTAAGAATTGCCTGAAAGATGCCTTGATCGGTGGACTTCAATTTCAAAAGCCTTTTTGGGTTTTTATCTGAAGGCGAGCAGAACTTGTTCAGGCTCTGCGATAAATCGCTTATTTCATGCTCTGAAGATATATTCTGTTTTTGCTTAGATGTAGATGTTGCACCATGCGGACACCCGTTACCCTCTGAGCGTAGCTGTATTTTGGCTAATGCATGAAGATATCACAGCGTTCTGATATGTTTGTCTTGTGTTGTTCTTTGTTACTGACAGTGTTTGCCTGTCAGGCCGGATTTGGTCATTGCAGACGCAGAGCACAGCTGACAGTGCTGCATCCCGCATGCCTGCAGGAACGCAGTCTGGTCTGCACAGATTCTGTTGGAGGCGTATTAGCTCAGCACCAGCTATTATTATATGCAGCTTTAGACTGAACACCGTGTGCTGCTGCATATCTAAACCATATTAATGCCAATTAATCATGTTACCTAATGAGTTTTTCCTATTGTGGAGCTCTACATGAGACCCGGTTATTTGAGGCTAATCAGCGCATTTTTTTCTAATTATCCCTGGATGCAAATAACTTCAATGATCAGGATTGTCACAATGTTGGTATAGCTTCAGTCCTCTGAGATTATTGCATTTTCCAGTATCCCAATATCTTTAAGCAGTGCAATGAGGAATCTTGGAATTTTCATTTCGGTGTGGAATTGCTTAAGTTGGTGTTGATGCGAATGTTGAACTTGCAGGAATTTTGTATACAGCAATTTTAAATGTTGACATCATAAATTATTGCACATCTGTAGTGTTTATAGGCTTACATAATTTGTTTTTGTGCATAGCAGCTGTTATTATGTGGTTGTGATATTTTCACTCATTCACAATGGTTGCCTTAAAGGTA
>JAZGTK010011321.1:0-15698 GCA_036877625.1 Ambastaia sidthimunki | reverse complement strand
AGTAAATTCCACTAGTCCCATAAGATTATTAATAATTACTGTGCCACTACTGTCACCAACCAGAACTTCAGAAATGTTTTCAAAAGGTTTCCCAAACACTCCCTCATCTGCTATTAGTAAGACATTTATATCAGTGGCTGAGCTATTGTTGCTATGTTGGGCTAGTCGTGATGCTCCAACAATAAGCAATGTTTTGTTAGCACCACAGAGGTACAATATTTACACTTTTATACCCAAAAACAGATTTACAATGTGTAAATGACAGGAGTCAGTACCGCTAAGCGAGCATTCGAGTGTGCATGTGTGTGTTGAAATATGTGTGGGGGGAATATGAGTCCAGCATTCCTGCAGAGCTGGTCCTGGAAAGATCCCTGTGGAGATGAAGGAATCTCACTCTCTAATGGAGCTGGCAGAGGGAGCAGCTCTCTGGGATGGGAATGAGAAGAGAGTGGCTTTTATTTTTCCTGTGCTGTGGCGAGCGCAGGATTGCGGTTTCACAGAAAGAAAGAAAGAGGATGGAGACGATGGAAAGAAAAGCATAACTCTACTTGAAGAACCATACTAGATACTGCAGCCTGGAAATACCAGGGGTTTACTGGAACAAAGAAAAAACGAATGAAGTTAAAAGTACACACACGCACAAAAAGATCTGGTTTGTAATTGCATGAGGATCAAGAAAGGAAGAATTTTCTTGATGGCATCAGAAATGCTGTGTGTAGTTTGTGGGCAGCTCACTAGATTCTGTAACACACTAAACCTGATGCTGGCCAGGGTCACGCTGAAGGTAACAGCACAACTGTGAAAAGGTTCAACTGAGTTCTATAAAAACTACAGGGAAAAAGGGGGTATGGGGGTGGAAGGAAAATGACGGAAAGTTGGAGAGCGGGGATAAATGATTGTGAGAGGAAATGTGAAAGAGTGAGTGGGAGAACTAAAGGGGTGATGGGGAGACTGACGGAGAGAGAGAGAAAGAAGGAGAAAATGGGTGGAGGTCCAAACAGACCCACTTCTGAGCACAAAGGAAATGAGGTAGAAAAGAACCAAAAAATGGGCCAGGAATTGAAGTTAAGGAATGAAAGACAGAGATTAAAAAGGAGACAAGTGAGAAGTTTGCTGAAAGAAACAAACACTGCCGGGATGGTGAGAAAGGAAAAGACAAAGCTAGTTTGTGAATGCTGATATGAGAGCTTGAACTGTACGTTGACCGTAACTATCGTTCAGCGCTCCTTCAGTGAAGTCATTTCTGCTTCTGGTGTGGTTTATTTTTGCTCATGTGAAATATGAAACATTCCAGAAATCCACAAAACACAACAACTGAACCACTGTAAGACACATGAGAAGCCTTCAGACCATCTCTGGTGATCCGGCTTTGACATGGAGCTACAGTAAAAAGAGAGTAAGAGACCAGAATATCAAATATGAAAAACATACTTTCCAGTGGACCCCCACCCATCTCATGTCAATGAAGAAGAAACGTCTGGGTCATAAATGATATTTTACAATCAGTATGTTTTGCATAAAGGAAGTAGAGTCTATTTTTAAAGACATTAAATTGTGTTCTAAGTAGGAATGCAACAAGCAATTTATCTGTCAACAATGTGACACAATCACAGCAAATTGGATCATATTTGATGTTTTATGAGGAACTGCTCATTAGGATTTTAGACCAATGGGATTTCACAGTGGGCGGAGCTGCACACTGCAGAAATAGAAACCCACCGATCGCCAAAAAGTGCGGTCAGTCATCACGTGTCATTCTTAAATGTATAAATAATCATATTATAAAAGTCAAATTTTGAGGTACTAAAAACAGAGGGCAGAAATATGGCCTTTTACAGATTTTTTTTTCTGTGTTTGTGGGTATGATTTAAAAAAGGCTTGATTTAAAATCTAAATGTGTTAGCATGTGTGAATGAGTGTGTACATGTGTTGAAGCTAATTTACATTCAGAGCAATATGCTTGTGGTGCGTGTGGACAGCAGTGTCTGTGATGACTGAAGTCTAGTGCTGTAGTTCTGGGACCAGTGAGTCTCATCTATCATGCGTGTGAAGGCAGGTATGCCTGTGTTTCAAGAAATTGGGGTCTCTGAATACACTGCTTTAAGAATAATCCTAAATGCAGGTCCAAGAACAAGCCTTACTCTCAGGAAACCAAGAGCTTTATCAGTTTGTGTTTTGTAAAGTAATACATCCAAACATTTGGAAAGTATAACAATTAATTAAGCTTAAATTCTTTCCTGTAGCTTTTTGACTCTCACGTTGCTTTTAAGTCACAAGTTTAAGGTGTCAATTAATAAAATATGGCAGAAGAAAATTGATACTTGAAATTATAATTGCATATAATTAGTAGTAGTCTGTACACATTTTGTGTAATTGCAAAGAAAATTGTACAAGATCAGTCTTGTGTCAACAAACCACAATAAGTGCACACACAACATGCTCTGTTTGCATTTAAAATGATGAGGTGTCTATTTTTTCATACATTACTTGATCACATGTTATTGCAATAATCATTTCCAAACGTGTACTGTAATTAGGAACTTCCCCGGAAAACTTCCCTGAGACAGCAGCCATTTTTGCGATCACGTTTTGCAACAACATTCATGGAACACGGCAAACATAGAAAAAGCAAAAATTAAAGGTTTGCCAAAGTTTTCAAACTCAGAGCCATTAAAAACAGGTTTAAAATACTGTTAAGTTACAGGGCACTGAGTTCAATTCAAATATTGTGCCTATTGCTGACACACTGGATTCCAGTCTTATAATCACTGGGCATTTGATTAGGTTAGAGTTTATTCAGCTGTTGTTAATGGAAGGAACACGTATGTGAAATTCCCTTTCATGCAGTAGATAAACATTAGTTTGATGATTCATGTCACGGTATTAGTGCCAGTGCCAGAATTTTGTTTGTTGAAAGGAACCGAGACCAAGAAATAGACTAAGGTCCAAAGCAGCTGGTATAAATGAAGGGCTTATGAGTATGTTTGAAGGTGGAGGTCTGGATGGTTTACCTGGGAACACTGGGAGGAATTCGTTTGGGGCGGCTGGTAGTATCGGTGGTGTCGGTGCTATTGGGAAGGGGTGGGGTGGAAGGTTCTGACTGAATTGCTGGAGGTGGAGCAGCTGGTGCTGGATGCTTTTTAGGGACGCTGTAACCCAGAGGAGTCCTGAGAGATGGAGGAAAGAGAGAAAAAATACAAAAGTAGGATTTGCTGTTTGGAATTACCTTAAAAATGGGTCGGCTGATGGGTAACTCCATTGTTGGCTTTTTAATGACATATTTCATATTAATTCAAAATGGTGACTCAAGGTTCCCAGTGGATTTCCATTATATTTCTATTTCCTTTGAAGTCATTTGGATATGATCATTGGATATGTTTTGATAATATGATGATCAACTTCTAATAAATCATGACTCATTCAGATTTATTTGTGAACCAGTTCAACCGATTTCAAGTTTTACCCCACTAAAAAGCAACATCTACTTCATGAAGTAGAACCACATGTTATAATGTTTTAAAAACAAATTACCTATGACTTCCACAACCTTTAAAATTTATTTATTTCCAAAAGTCATTAATTTCTATAACTGTTCTTGGCCTGGAAAACAAAATGACCTAATACTTCAAGGTTTTACAAGGACACTCATGATTGGGTGGATGCATTGTGCCATTAGTCCACCTTTAATTATGCACTGAAATGTCGACTAAGGTCAAAATTACTAAACAGGAAGTGGAAAGCTGAGCTACCTGCAGTGCAGCGTGGAGCTACCGTGCAACCAGGAGTTATCTACTGGTGGTGGCAAAGGGGTGGAGATGGTGGAGGTGGAGATGTCAGTGATGATGTTTAGCGCCTCCTTCAGGGCGGCGTGGGTACGCAGCACCTCCTCTCGCCGCATGGCCTGTTCAGGAGACTCGTCCATCAGAGAGTACTGATCTCCTGAAGAGTACAGCTGAGCTAGCAACTCTGAGTGAATAAACTCTTTCACCTATGGAAGAAGAAGAGTCTAAAGAGATATACTGTAGATATATCTTCTGAGGAAGGCGCAGGACCATTAAATGTGCATTCCACTTGTCTGTCGAGCTATGTATTTGCTATGTATCATTTGTTATAAGTATTTTCATGTGTTTTGGAGGAGGTGTGACTTTGGAGAGCACTTATAAAGGAGGGTGGGATCTTATGCTTCAAAACTAGCTCGGTATTTCTAGTCTTTCTGAAACTGCCTTCCCTACCTTTGAAATAATGTAGACTGAGATAAAATCCAGCCGTATGAATGGCTTACATAACCTCTTAACGGTGGTTGCCATGACTAGCTGAAAAAGGTACTATTCACTTTATCTCAAGAACTCCCGTATTAACACTATCTGTAGCAGTTATCCTGGGTGATATGCAGGACTGTGAACAAATTACTCCATCAGTAACTTAAACATTTAGCTTATGCAACTATTTTTGTGATAAAGTATTCATGCCAAAACCACTGACATATCTGGCATCCAAGTTCAATAAATATTCCAGAATTTGTGACATTCTCCTGACAATATATCTGCACAAGACTGTATCACCAACATCTGATTTCCTTCTGAACAAAATATATATATATATATTTATATATAATGTCATTGGTAAGAGGGTGTATGTAATACAAATGACACACACATTGTTGATGACCAGGTGCATGATGGTCTTGGGCATCAGGTCTCGAATGCTTTTGTAGACGATGCTCATGTACGAGTCCACAAGGTTACGGATGGTCTCCACCTGACGCTCTAGTTGAGGGTCCATGGAGAGGCTCTCAGCCTGGCCTGAACTCTCCTCATCTACCTGACCAATCAGAAGAAAGATGGATGAGGATTATGGGCACTCTCAGTGGGAAGGTTCAATGGGAGCCAGCATCTCAGGACTGCAGTAAATGAGGGGGATAATACAAAACAAAAAGACAGAAGATGTACAATTTGATTGGCTGATTACCCTGTCAATGTGATAAAGGCTACCCATCATGTTTACAACCAGGATACAAATCAAATTGTTTTTGTTTAACACGCAAACAACACTTATTTTTGTTCAATTAAAATATGGTACCATAAATTATATTATCCAACAGTCAACTCCATTTCTCAAACTTGGTTGGCCAAGCGGTGTTCCAAAAGTGCTGAAAATCTTTTAATCAATTGTGAGATGTTTCATAATTCTATACTGCTTATGTTTGCTATTTTAGTACATCCATTATGAATGAAACACAGGCATGCTGATATGATATGAACAGCAACACTTTTGCTTAAAGTCAAAAAAAGTCAAAATAGACAGAGAAAAGTCACCCTGATGATGATTATGGTGAAAGATGTGGAGGATACAGTTGCTAACAGCTCTCAGAAATGATGAAGGTGTTTCAGAGAGAAAGAGAGCAATGAGTACACATACATAAACTGAATGAGACAAAAAAGAGACGTAGGTGAAAAAAAACAGTAGGATGAGAACTTCAGAGAACTTCAGAGTTTTACTTCTGTGAGTGTCTGTGGGGGTGTGGTAGACTTCTGTCAAAGCAAATTATGGGAAACCCTGACAGACTTGTGACATCACTCAACATGTTGCTCCAAAGCACACACGAAGACAGAAGAGCGGGTGGAGAAAAAAACGAAGAAAAAAACATGAGGGAGCTGATTAGAAACAGAGCTCAGAGCCCCTCCCTCTCTGATCCTCTATGGTGTGACACAAGACCTGAGGAATGCAGCAGAGCTCCTGACCCCAGAGCACAGCCACCATGAAGCCTGCAGCCTCAGTCAAACACATACAGAACCTCTACAAGAGCTTCAGAAAAGTTAGCAGCTACAGTCTATAGGGTCATTAGGTTCACATACGCTTCCTAGTGTATGTTTCTTTAAGGACTGCAGCTTGTATAGAATGTGTGATGTTCAACGGCAGGAAACATGGCGTGTCGGTGGTTGAAAATAAATCTTCTTCAGTGGTTCTTCTGAAGCTTCTTTGATTGCTTCTCCTGAAAACCTCATGATCAGCAAAGAACCTTTGTCTTATTAGGAATAATTTAAGTTATTTTCATTACTTAAGTTGGTTATATAGGTTTTATGGAGATCTTTAAAGTTCTTAATAATTCATATAGGTTCTTCAAATCAGGATACTAGTTTCTAGCTTTATCGAAGGCCAGAATTAAACCTTCAGTCATTATTCACTCACTGTAGGATTTATTTTCTTTAGTAGAAGAAAATGGACGGAAAACACACTATTAAAGAAGCTGACTTATGCAGTATATTCCATGTTGTCTGAAGCCATATAGTAGCTTTGCTTAAGCAGCACTTTTTTTACTTGAACTGGAGCTTTTATTTATAGGCGTGAAGTTTAGGTCACAGGTTTGATGGCATAGGTCAGGGATGCGGAACCTTGTTCCTGTAGAGCTGGTGTCCTGGAGAGTTTAACTACAACCCTGATAAAACTCGCCTGCTTGTAGCCTTTTAGTTATCATGATTAGCTGGTTCAGGTGTGTTCGATTAGGGTTGGCTCTAAACTCTGCAGGACATTGGCCCCCCAGGAACAAGGTTCCCCATTCCTGGAATAGGTACACGCTTACAGTGGTTTTCTCTGGGTAGACCCCGGCCCGCAACAGAGACGCCTTCCAGCTGTCCACCTCCTCCTGCGTGTCACAGGCCAGCTCCAGATGCCTGTAGTCCTTATACACGTTCCTATAACAGAGGTAATCTGTCGTTAGCTGGTTTCCATGGCAACGCGTACACTCGCACAAACACAGCAAAGCGCAAATTCCCTCGCTCACTCGCACATGTTATGCTTCCAAAACCATAAACCGCAGACCACCCCTCCTCTCTTTTCTGACGTGAATATCCATTCACTCGCTTTAATCTAATCTAAGCTCATCTATTTCTATCCCTTTTTTTGTTTTCTTCATCCCTCTGTTCTATAAATCAATTTTTTTTTAATAAATGCGATCATCTGCTATTACAGTGACAGTTTTGGTCAACTAAGTCACACTTAAATCTGAATTTCATTATAAACAATATACCAAACTTCTGATGCTCAGAACTAACTTTATTTGTCTTCACCGGTTTTGGTAAGATTTTAACTAACTAGAAGTTGTTCTAAGGTGATTTTTATTAGATGTATGAAGTCATTCCCCT
This sequence comes from Ambastaia sidthimunki, assembly GCA_036877625.1. Lineage (NCBI taxonomy): Eukaryota > Metazoa > Chordata > Actinopteri > Cypriniformes > Botiidae > Ambastaia > Ambastaia sidthimunki. Next base: position 8,556 of record JAZGTK010011321.1, on the reverse strand, counting down.
CAGGTTTATCAGCAGAGTAAATACAGGTGTAGTTTATCACATTAATATGTGCTATGACATTCCTAGAAAGACTTTTGTTTTTTTGACTATAGGGAAAAATGCAAAGTAATCTTTACTAGCACATGAACACACAGTCCGCAAATTTAAAATTACATTAAAATTACAAAATAGGTATTACATTACCCCACTTGCTTATATAAACCAATTTCTGTTCAAACAAGGCTTAAATTTGACAACCATCTTAATTTTAAATAATATTTCTTTTTCATAATTTACAGCTCACACACTTTTATTGTGACATTTCTGCTTGAAAAGTGTGTTGGTGCCATTTTTATTTAAAATAAAATGCCACTTAGTTTGATAAACTAAGATTAAGTTAATAAAGTTTGATTAATTTAATTGTAGGTTAAGTGACTAAATACTTTTGAGGCTCACTGTACTGTTTTAATATGTTCCCCACATTTTTATTTATTGTTCAAAGCCCGTCTTCATTAATCCCACTGCCTGCCTTTACAGAACACGTCCAAATGTCGAAAAAAATTGCTAGTGCCATGATACTTTTTGGTACTTTTGTGTAAGTTGTAAGCGCAGTCTCTCTCCCTCTTTTCCCTTGTTCACGCCAGCCCCGCTCGGAGAGGCAGGAATCTGGAGCCGATCTCTCCCCATCTGTTCCACATTCCCCTTAATTATTCCATTGTTTCTCTCCTCCTTTTGTTTCCCTCAATTTTCTGTAATTTTTTTGTGGCTATTGTTTCTCTTTGTTGTGCCTATGGGGTAAAAAGCTTAAAGTATAATGTACAGCATGTATTTGATTTAGTCTGCGGGTGATAAGAAAATGTGATTTGAGACCGAGGTCAAGCCGGACACAACCATGTGTGTGGACACACAACTCAACTCGCAGGCTCGTACACGGAAACCACACACCAAACCAGCCGCATTCTCACATGGCTGGATCTCGTAAAACCAGCTACAAAACACTGTTTTCACCAGCACATTTATGACTCAGTGCTACTAATTAACTATTGCTATAATTGAGAAATCCTTCTTGTCCTGCATAATTTTCATAAAATGCAGTTTGCATAATACTGACCTAATGTGATATTTAAGTATGTGTATGTTTATGTCAAGCGAAACACTGATTCAAGTTTCCAAACACAATTTGTTTTCCAGACCCTCACTAAGGTGGAATGTGTGGAATACTGTTTTGCAGATTAATAATTTAGCGCTAGCTCATGATTCTTATAACAGGATAACCGCAGTGGTCGTGACTATAGTGAACTTTATTTGTGATTCAAAAACAGTACAACTTTAAATTATATATGCAAAATCATCCAAAAATAACATTGAGCTGTTGCTAAGGCTTATTTTGTTTTGTTGTTTATTTATTTAAATGAAACTCAGATGTTTTATAAAGTCATATGCATGTGAAAAGAATGTTGAGTTCTGTTGCATCTGTTGCATGCAGTTGATTACTGCTGAAAAACGTTTGATTTGTCCATCAGCAAAAACAAAGCGAAAACCATGTTTGCAATAATGCGCTTACAACAGAGGTCTTTAGGGCGAAGAACATGTTAAAATAAACATTGTTAAGAAAGTATAACCACAATTTGCAGACTAAGAAGTTAATAAGAACCCTAAACCCTATCTGACTCATTAGAAAGATATTATATTAAAACAATCAGTTTATTTTTTGAATTAATTATTCTTGGTTTATCCATAATTAAATAAAAACAAACACATTCTGGTGTTTAATCAGTAAAAGTACTTCAACAAAAATACAGAATTCATGTATCTGCTTTAAACCCTCTGGAATGCCTGGACTTTCATTTAGGAAAATGACTGTAAATGTGATTTTTGTTTGTTTCTACAAACATTCTACAGATGCCCCAGATAGAATTGAACTTGTATTAAACACAGAACATTCTTTTAATCAAAGTCCTGAATGAAACCAGATCTGCTGTCACATATGAAATGTGAATGCAACATGAACAGACTCAAGCAAGCATCTGTTCAGTGAGCGTTGAGGTGGATGAGAACGCTCTCTACGTTTCTCATGAGCACATCTTGTGTGCATGTGTGTGTTTTCCCCGCCGCTTCATGCCAGACCGGTGTCACCACTGTGGCAAAATGACTTTTAGTGACATCACTGCTCACTATGACACTTGGGAGATTGTGGGTGTGAGGGGTACAGTTTGAAACGTGTGTGTGTGTGTGTGCAGGAGAGAGACAGAAAGGGGATTTTTGTGCTGGGTGGTATGTTTCTGTTTGTGAGCGGGAATGAGAGTAGAGTTTAGGAGAACTTCAATAGCTTTATACAGAGTGCTTAGAATGATGAATGTGTGTGTGTGTGCCATGTGGGACCATCTGATTAATTGTGCTGCAGCCTAGGGTGTGTTTACAATAGTCTGCCATGCCTCTCTCAGTGTCAAAGCCGTGTGTGTGAGAGAGTGCATTCACCACAGCATACCGACATCTCTCCAATTAAGCAGCTAATCAATCCCAGACACACCCGCACTTACAAACGAAACGACGCTGCGCTTGTTAGGAAAGAATGTCAGAGAAAGAGAGAGAGACAGACAGAGAGAGAGGGAGAGAGAGACAGGAGGGACACTGAAGTAGAGACTGGCCAGGAATGTGTCAAAATGTGTCCTACTGCACCCCCTGCTCCTGTCTCAGCCTCTGTGAAGTATTACTTTGGAGGTAGAGTGTGTTTATTTTAGAAAATCTAAAAGGAGTCTGGTCTGAACGACTATGATGTCCCTCTGTTAGGACCTGATGATGTGTAGAAGTGTGTATTCAGTGTTTCTCGCCCTAATATGACATTGTGTCCTCACAGAAAAATTCTGCACAATGCCACAAAACAGAATTACAAAAATAATGACTGCTTTAAAACAGTTAGGAGGACTTTCTGTCTGTGCCACTGGATGAATAAATGGATAGTCCTGCCCCAACGCTTCACCAGGTCACTTTTTAGAGAACCCTAATATCTGGTGTGGCCCTGGGTTATATATATACTGCATAACCCATAATAACTGGAGTAGTTGTCAGGGGAAGTGGTAAAATTACTGTTTTTATTGTTTTTAAGTATACCTGGCAATCCTGCCCAGGTATACTTAAATAACTTTTCTTTAGTAAACTAAGCAACTGCATGTCAGTGGACGTTAATGATGAACTGGGGGCTAAAAGAACACTTGTCGCCTATGATCTGCGCTGACTAGAGAGATAGATAATACTTCACATATAAACTTAACATTTTTAAGCAAGTACACTTTTTTAAAATTTGTGTATTATAACAAATAATTCCTGGACAGGAGCATACATGAAATTGAATGGATAAACTACAGATCATTTTTGTTTGGTTGTTTTTTTTTTACCAAAGGTGGTGAAATGCTGTTCCAAAATGTATTTTAGTAATAAAAATAACAACAATTACACACAATATTTAATGTTATATAAGGATTTTTGACTATTGGAGATTTCACTGTGGGTGGTGCTAACCAGTACAACGCTACAAAAATGTCTAACTAACATGTCACTAACATGTGGCTGGATAGGATTAAACTTAGATTTTGATGGATGAGATATCTTGCTGTGCCTGGTTAGGACACTGTGTGTCCCCTTTAGAAAGCAGCCAGGAGCTCAGAGTACAAATTCCACCACAGAAGAAAAACAGCAGAAAAAGTCTGATTGTGGCAAAGAGAAATAAATAGAGAGAGAGTAGATCAAAATAGCTGATTAATAGTCCAGACATTGTGAAATAGAATGTGTGTGCGTGTGTGTGAGAGAGAGAGAGAGAGAGAGAGAGAGAGAGAGAGAAAGAGAGATTGAACTCTACTATAAATAATTCTAAAAACATTAACTAGATTTATACATTATATAGTGAATTTTTAGTGGTGTAACTTGCTGCCACAATTCTTAAGTGTTACTATGCAGTTACTGTGTGGTGTAGGACAAGTTACATGTCAAAGGTTAATTCTTAAGGTTAGGGGTCTAATCAAATTACTAACCTAAATATGAGCAACACTAACAGTGACGCTTGCATCAGCAAACACCACTTAATAAGGTTTGTTATGTTTCTGGTCATAATTTGTAAATCATTTTAACACCCGCTGTGGAATAACAATCAATTAAACGTGTATGTTCAGATCATGATATGGATTACTTTTGTAAATTCTTCGTCTTTGTGAGCTTTATACTACAACCACCCGTGACCCTCTGTCACCATGTACTACCAATTTTGTGGTTTATCTATATAACTACCGTTCTATTTCCGCACACAGAAATGTACTGTACATGTAACATCTATTTCATGTACCATGTTCTTTGTCTGAGTGTTGAGTATTTCTGCATGAAGGTGTTAATGATGGGAATACAACGTTTCTGTGTGTGCAGGTGTGTGACTGACCTCTGCTCTGTGTTGAAGATGGCAAACACGTGTTTGCTGGACATGAAGCTTTTTTCAATGTCTCGCACTTTCAGGTTGTCCAGAAGAAGCATGTATTTCTTCTCTTTTTCCTAGACAATGAGATAAACAATAAGATAAACAATGAGATGAACAATGAGATAAATAAATGTCTTAAAACCTAGTGGGCTGTTTACCAAGAGAGAAGTTTTGAACATGTTTGATTGTTCAAACATAAATTTACTATGATGCCTGAAAATTTCTTCTAGGCATACAGCTCACTATGATTTTGGGACAGACGAGATCTTTTAAAAATTTGCTACCCAAAAATAAATCAAATAGATCATTAACTCGCCTTTCATTCCAAACCTGTATGATTTTCTTTCCTCTGTAGAACATCAAAGTAGAAGTTTAGTAGAATATTAATGCTGATCTTGAAGTGAATGTTGAGTGGGGTTTGTCAATTTCATATGAGAAACAGATTAAATAATGAAATAGTGGCCATTTTATTGTGCTTTTTAGACATCGCTCATTTTCCTTGTATGGAAACAAATAAGAAAATTCTTTAAAACATTTTCCTTCTGTGATCTACAGAGGAAATAAAATCATAAAGGTTTAAAACAATATAAACCTTGAAAACAAAATTTTAATTTATGAGTAAATTATTTATTCAAAACCAGTCACCTGCCTAGAGATTTTGGGGTATCATTTGGGCATTTAAATGTTTTAATGTCCTTTTGGTGCCCTAAAATGCAGTCTAGGTACAGCAGACAGCTTACTACATTTTTTGACATAGCCAGTAAAAAGCCAAAAAAGCTGTCACTGTAGTCAAAATGGTGTGACGAGTGAGAAAAAAAGACTAGAGCACAGAAACAAAAACAGTAATCGAAAGAAAAAACAAAATCTAGCGTAGATGCATTTGATAATCCTCAGGACGGCCTCAGGCGACAGCACAAAACGAAAAAATGTGCACATGAAAAAGTTTGAATTAAGAAATGAGTATAAAAAAAGAAAAAGAATTGGGAGATAGAGAGAAACCCACATGTGGAAGTCATTAGTCGGACCAAGACTCTAAAACACAACATTTCTGCTGAAAAAAGAAAACAGCTCTTCTCTCCGTCTGAACAGGAGGGGCTGGGGTCTCAGGAAACGGCTTGGATTACATTGCAAATAACAGAAAGGAGATGCAGGAGAGAAAGAAAGGAACTATGGATTAAAGTGTGAAGGAAAGACTATTTGAGTATTAAAAGAAGAAAAATGAAAAACAGAGGAAGAGATCTGACTGTGACTCTGTGATTAAGTCTGACTGGGTGACTGTGGTGTGCAGCATATCTTGGAAAGTCTACGCAAGTATTTTGTGAAATCAGCTAGGCCATCTTACAACAATTTAAAAACCAGAGTACTTTCTGACTTCAATACGTCACCCCAAAATGAAAATTCTATCATTATTTATTCACCCTCATGTTCTTCCAAACCCGTCTGGTGTTATTTTTTCCTTTGGAACACAAAATAAATTTTGTTTGAAAAACTGTTACATAGTTCTTTCCATATAATAACAGTTCATAGTGACCAGGGGCTGTCAAACTCTAAAAAGGACAAAAAAACACAAACGTATTATTAGGTGGTCCGTGAACACCTTGTGCACTACATTGCAGGGTTTTTGTAACCATACCCTAGTTATGTGGCAAGACTAAAACTTAAGTAATTTTTCACTGAAATTTGCAATTTTTCCACAAACATGACAACCCGTCAATAATGTGTCAGTTATGTTAACACTGCGTTTTAAATTTTGGACACAAACGTGAGATAGACATTAAGTTTGGGGATTGCAAATTTATCAGGGAATAATTACAGTCACACGAAAGCTATCAGCTTCCAAAGATTAAAGAGTAATATAGTCAGAACACAAGTCATATGATTTATGATGTTTTTTTTATTTTATTCTTCTCTTTGGAGCTTGTCAACATCTGGTCACTATCAATAAAAGTTGCGTAACAATGTCTGCTGTTGTGTTTCACAGAAAGAACAACAACATACAAGTTTGGAATGACATAAGTGTGAGTAAACAATGACAGAATTTTCATTTTTGGGTGAACTTTTTCTTCAAACTATCACACTATATCTCCTTTCCTCTCTTGTCCTCCTTGACTCTCGGCACCCCGCCTTTTTTGCTCCCCTCGAAAATGCTCTCTTTTTTCATTCCAGAGGGGCCCACTTCCTGCCTGAGTTTTTAGAGGTTGAAAAAAGTTAGAAATGACAGGCTGGCGTTAAAAATACAACATCTGGTACCGCTTTATTGAGAGAGAGTGAGCGGACAAGTGAGAGAGAGAGAGAGATGGGGCAGGGAAGTCCAGAGGATGGCTGGGAGTACGGAGAGAGTACGGAGAGAGAAAGACGAATGGATAGGAGAGAGTCCAACCGAAAGATTGAAAGAAACAGAGGAATTGAGAAACAACGGACCACTCCAAAGTTTATTCCCCAAGGGTCCCATCAACCCTTATATGGCCAGTGGGGTCCCTCCCTCTTTCTCTCTCTCTCTTCTTCTTTCTCGGACTTTCCCTCTTTTTTTGCTATGCCTTCAATAAACGTCCTGCCAGACAGCCGGCTGTGGAAGCAAATGTGCCACGTCAAGGCTGGATACTGCACGTCGACGCAGGGAAGAGGAACGACAGCAGCTGCCCTGGGGCTCTGAGATGGAACTGAGCGAGAAAGTCGTGAATGGGTAAATGGCCGTCTGGAGTTGGTCTCTCGACCTTCCCTTCATCCCGACTGAGAATGAGAGAGAAGCAATGGAGACTATTTCAGTCATGTTTATTTTGCATCTTCTACCGCCTCCTGTGAAGGTCGGGGCCAACAGGGTTGAGCAATTGAAATAGATAAAGAGGCAGAAAGGAGTGAAAAGAGAGGCAGCACTAGTGTAACAGGGCCTGAACTATCTCCTGCTCCGTCGTCCCAGTGTTCAGACTACCTGTTCAGGATATTACTGGTGTACAGTAGTCTGCACATTGGTTAGACTGTGCATGGACTGTGCAACTCTTAAACGCAAGCAATAACGCACATACACATGACAACCGCGAGTGAAAAATCAGGCTTTGCTAATGTTGGTTTGTTGTCTACAAATCCGTCATAGCTTTTTTTGTCTCATTTTGTTATTTCCACTGTCTGTGTTGGTGATGTTGCATGTCTCCGTAGACTGAGGTCAATGCTGTTGGCGGTAATGAGTGTGATAAGATGCTCAGAGTCAGGCGATTGTGGAGGCTGGGACCAAAAAAATTGTGTTTTTATTTCATATCGTCATAATGTATAGCTAACTCCTGGCATGTAGATCATATTACAATGTGTCCTGTGCGAACTGTCTATAAGACTGTTTTAGTAATCATTACTACTGCAAATGTGTACATACTCTGAGGTTTATATAAAATCTCACTGTGAATCGCTAGGTGTCAGACCGTTGTCTTACATTGAACCTTTGCTTGTATTGTAAAGTGTCTTCAGATGTTCCGAAGGCCCTTCAGAAGGTTTCGACCACTGATATCTCCAGATCTTGCTAACCCGCATATTGCGGCATAATCGTGCATTCGCATGCATGCTAATTCGCGCATGGCATGGAGTGATTATGCAGAAAGCAAACAGACGTTGAGGGGTGCGCAAGTCATCTGTTTTCCCTCACACAGCTCAGCTTAGAAAGAGAGAGAGAAAGACTGCAGGAATGCGTGTCTGTTTAGTGTTGAGCGCTGATTAACCCAAACCAGCAGTCTCAACCCATGAACGCCATCAGTACTGGGACTGATTTACAGAAAGGAAGAGAACTACAAGAACATCTGATGTTACTTTGTATTATAGCACAATCAAAGTTTTTAAGGGGAAATATGTAAAGCTTTTAAATGCTTAATGTGTATGTGTGTGTCTGCATGCAGATTGTGAGAATTGCAATGTGATCTGCTACACTGGGTGCAGGGCTGTATCTCTCTCTCTCTCTCTCTCTCTCTCCCTCGGCAGGCTCTAGAAGGCTGGATGGTGTTTGGACAAAGTCTTACAATTTTCCACCCAGGAATGTGTACGGCCCCAGAGACTGCCAACCGCAGAGACAGAATAAAATAAAAAGAAAGTTATGAAGATAGACAGAGAATAAGATGGCGAGATAGAAAAAGACG
>JAZGTK010011320.1:0-15700 GCA_036877625.1 Ambastaia sidthimunki | reverse complement strand
TGCAGTGTATTGTGGGAGTTTGTGAAATGCAGTGTATTGTGGGAGTTTGTGAAATGCAGTGTATCGTGGGAGTTTGTGAAATGCAGTGTATCGTGGGGGTTTGTGAAATGCAGTGTATCGTGGGGGTTTGTGAAATGCAGTGTATTGTGGGAGTTTGTGAAGTGCAGTGTATTGTGGGGGTTTGTGAAATGCAGTGTATTGTGGGAGTTTGTGAAATGCAGTGTATTGTGGGGGTTTGTGAAATGCAGTGTATTGTGGGAGTTTGTGAAGTGCAGTGTATTGTGGGAGTTCTGATGTGGCTTCTTCTGGCTGTTTTATCTGCAGGATATCTGATTTTAAAAGACTTGGGATTTAAGGTTGAACGCTACATTGGCTCTGAGATGAGTGGCGGCTCCATCGCTGTCGGGATAGTTAAACACAAGGGCAAAATTGAATATGTCAAAGACGTACGAACCATCACAAGGAAACACGTATGTGAAGAGAAATATCACTTTTTAGGGCCTATATACATACATTTTACAAGCAGTGTAAATCTTGTTCATTTGGTCTTAATGGCCAGTCCATGTTCCTGAAGGTCCACAGATCTGCAGAGTTTAGTTCTGATCTGCTCCAACACGCCTGTCTGGATGTTTGTGTCAGTCTCAAAGATCTTGATCAGCTGCTTCAGGTGAGATTCATTGGGTCTGGAGAAACTCTGCAGATCTGTGAACCTCACTGGAAAACTCTGAACCTCACTGGAGAGAATTATTGTCTTCACATCTGTATGAATGAAACAATGAATAAAATAGAACAGTGAGAAAAGTAATTGTGTGAAGATCTTTTAAAGTTCTTTCTCTTCCCCACATCATTTTGTAGCTGGCCGACTGGGGTCCATTTGACCTCCTGATTGGTGGAAGTCCATGTAATGACGTGTCCATGATGAATCCAGCCAAAAAAGGTCTCTTTCTTAAGAATATTTAGCAACAATGAAATGATATTGTGGCAGTGCATGTTTTGAATAAGAATTATAGTGCAGAATACCAGCTGCAGCTCTAGAATAATTCAGCAGAGTTCATTTAAGAACTTGTCTGTGATTATTTGCATTATTTGGATGTTTGTCTTTGTTCTCAGAAGGGACAGGTCGGCTGTTTTTCGAGTATTATCGCATGTTAACTATGATGAGGCCGAAAGAAGAGGACGGTCGTCCGTTTTTCTGGCTCTTTGAGAATGTGTTAGCCATGAGTGCTCAGGATAAGGCAGATATCTGCCGCTTCCTGGAGGTAAAGCTGTATGTGTGTCAGTAATATCACGCCAGCAGCTCTGTGTGTGTTTGAGTTGGTGTTGATTGTTGATGCTGGCTGTGTGTCCAGTGTAATCCAGTGATGATAGACGCAGTGCACGTGAACCCGGCGCACAGAGCGCGATACTTCTGGGGCAATCTGCCGGGAATGAGCCGGTAAATCATAAATATACTGACATATATACTGATCGTTGCATACAAGCATAACTGAGAATGGAATGTATGTTGATTTGTGTTTTCAGACCACTTTCTGCTCGTCTCAGTGATAACACAGACCTGCAGGACCGCCTGGAGATCAGACAGACTGCAGCGGTAAAACATTCATCATTGAAGGTTTGTTTATTTGTGTGTCTGTTAGGCTGAGTCGGTACAGTCATCAGAAGCTGTTTTGTTTCAGTGTAATGAATGTGGAGGTCGACACTGGAGTCATGCGACGTGACATTCAGTTGACATGAACCAGTGACTTTCTGCAGAAGCTTTTCACCCATTTTTGTTATTGTTAAAATCATCAAGCATTAATCAGCTGATTGCTCTGTGTTAGTAAACGTTCTCACAATGTTGCAGATTCAAAGTTTCCAGTGTCTTTGTAAGAGTGCTAGAAATGTATGTAAATGTAGGTAGTTAGATGTTAAATATGAGAAAATAAAATGGAATTAGTTCATTCATAATTAGTAACATTCTAACATGTAGGATTAAATTAATATTTTTGTTTATTTTACTGTTTTAGTTCAACAAAGTTTCATGCCCTCATGCCAAATCCAGCTCCATTAAACAGGGAAAGACGGGACTTCTGCCCGCCGTCAGGAACGGGAATGAGGATTCTCTCTGCTGCATGGAGATGGAAAGGTCAGTCAGCGTCAGACGACGGGATTTGTTTCAAAAGTTGCTGTCAGTGTTGTCTTGAAATAATGAAGTTCCTGCTCTGTTTTTGGAATGATCGGTGCTTTATTTCTGCTCTTTCAGAGTTTTTGAGTCTGTGAAGCATGTTACAGAAGTGAGCATGTGGCAGAAACAGAAGGTTGTGGGCCGCTTCTGGAGTGTGCCTGTCATTCGACATCTCTTCACTCCGCTGAAGAATTATTTTGCTTGTGAGTAGAATCAGTAAATCCAGACTCGTGTGCAGCAGCTCAGGCAGAGGAGGTCCTGCGTTTGTTACACACTGAAATGCACAGAGGCTTTTTATATCTGATTGTGTTGGTCATAAGTACTGTCGTTTTTATCATGTGTACTTTTAAACTGGTATAAAGCTGGAACGAGCCACGTGAAACTCCGCCTACTACCTCGGTGCTGTTCTGTGATTGGTTCATTGTCTCCTGATGCCTATTTATAATTTAATGTATAAGTTAAAATGGAGTCTACTTGGTTAGATCTGGTTTAGTATCTGACTGGGCAACTACATGCAGTGTGGTTCGGGGAATCAACTCTAAATATCTGAAAATACAAACTGGTGATTGAAAGCTGTCTTATCAAATGTTTTTAATGAAGAATATCTTTGTAGTTCATCAGCATTAGAAATGGATGTTCCATGTGCTGTTGTGTATGTACAGATGCAGAATTGTTACCTGTGTAAGAAAACTCCCTCAGGTTTTAACACCAGCAGCCTCATTAAATTGTGTTTTTTAAAATCACACAATTATCTTATTCAGTACATTGAGGAAAGAACATGCTGTATATTTGTACCCTTGAAACGACCTGTTTTCCGTTAAATGGGTCATTCCAAACCCCTGATTCTTTTGGGTGCTAAATAATGTTTCTTTAGTGCATTTCTTCAGCTAAACACAGACAGATTGTTTTGTTTTAATAGCTTTTGATGTTTGATACAGTCTGTTCACCTGTTTTTATTATTCAATGCTTGTACTAACATAAATCATGAAGAATAAACTATTTTAATGTCATCTGCTCATTTAATGTGTTGATATTGTTTCATGACAGGTAAGATGAGGTTGATACTTATTTAATTAATTATTTGAAAATGAGTTAATTTTAAGAGCTAACTGTTTAAGACTTTAACACCAATAAACGTCTGAAATCGTCTGGATGGAATGTCATGTATTTAAATCGTATGTTAATGTGCTTTTAAATAGTTGCTGTAAACTGTTTAATTCATGAAGAAGTTTTTTACTTGTAAGTAAATTTTAAACCACATTAAAAAGTCAGAAATGCAACAAAAGTAAACTTTTATTGTCATGTTGGAAAAAAATCTGTTAATTTACAGATCAAGATATCAGACTCTGAAAACTGACTCACATTTTCTTTCTCAGTTTTTTCCATTTCCCTCCTTATTACATCATGCATTCACAAATAAACTCCTGAGTTGCTCAACTAAAACTGAATCCCGTGATATTTGATAAAAAGCTCTTGTTGTTTTAGACGTCTGTGAATTCATTCAGCAGTTGAGATGATGAAATAACTGATTCATTTTCATTCATGTAATTTGAGCGATATATTCATCAGATATTAATAATTCATCTTAAAAGCAAACTCTGGACGTGGGGTCGGTTAATTTTACACCTTATAAATATTTGCTTTCTAAGAAAACAGGTTTTAAGAATGAACAAGTTTTGTTTGCTAAATACAATGTCAGTTGTTTACAATAAATTAGTTTTACGTTGATTTAGTTTAAGTGTTTAGAATAAGTGTTAAGGAGTATTTTTAAAGCATTTCTCAGTCTGATGATGATGTTTGGAGATGGAGGTCTTGGCTTCACATCAACACTTCTGTTAGATGGAATGATATTGGAGCTCAAACAATGTTTTGATCTTTAGCAAGACTTTCACTTGTTAACGTCCCTGTCGAATATTCTGTTATTTTAAACTCGGCTCTTTTTTTTTGTATCTTTACAGCTGTTTGTTTTTCATTATTGATTATTTTTAGTTGATCAACTTCAGGAGTGGTTTCCATTGGTCTGTTGTGACCTTTCACCTTCACCCGCTCTTAATGTGACTCCAGTTCCATTCACACACTCACATGAACACTCAAACACACATGCGTGTAAAAAGATGAAGATCAGCGGTTGTAACCCCGCCCTTCGCTCCGCCCACATCTGGAGTTAGTGCGTTATCCATATAATACACATGAAAGTACACAGAGGTTCACAGTTATTTTACAAAAGGTAAAGATGCCTGAAGCAACTAAAAATGTTCTACCAGGCATTTTTGCTCATTACAAAATCACACCCTTTCCACCCAACCCAACAGTTTCCTGTTCACAGGTGAATACACAATAACCCAAATCTTCATTCATTTACTGTAACCCCACCCCCCACGACCCCCAAAGACGAGAAGGAAAAGTCTTAAAGAAATCCTCAAGAATCCAAGAAGTTCTTCCACAGAAGATCACTTGTGTCGTGTCTGTTAAATTCAAGTCTTTCCAGAGAACTGAGCAGAACTGTGACACAGCAGATGTTTTCAGTAACACCGGTGATGCTGTCACACTGGCACCCGCGACTTGTGTTCTCAGGTAATCCACAAATACACAGTGTTGTGTTTTCCCCAGCAGATGTTTCTGTGTGATTTATTGGTGTCTATAGAAGCTTTCAGATCTTTCCTGCATTGGTAACTTTAACCCCTGCTAATGGAATAAGGCATATAATGCAGATAACAGAGAAGTATCATTTTTCCTGCTGATCATAAATGTTTTCATTAATTTCTGCTGTTTTTGGTCTTGCAATGAAGGGTTTGGAAAAGAAGGTCTGATCACTCCTGTATCTACAGAGAGATGTCACGGGTTTTTACCCCCTTTCACATTCACAAAAATGTTACAATCTCTGTGTCCTGTCTGCATTAGTTCAGCATTCTGATTCAAGTCACAATGTCATGAAGTCACTGACGAATGAGTTCTTGAGTTGTGTGCAATTTGTGTGCAAAACATTAAGAGAAATTTATTTGACACGTCAACACATTTCAGAATTTGGTTCACCAACTTCTTAGCTTCTAATGAAATGGAACATTTTTAAGCTAAACGTTCCTCTAACAGCTTACATTTCTTTTTTATTTCTGTTTTGAAAGTTCAAAAGGAGGTCAAATCATCATGTACCACCATGTATCTTAGACTCCCATCCAGCAGAAACTATTTCCAGTAAATCCATTCATCTTGTTTTTGTGTGTAATTCACTTTAAATGTCATCTTGTGTGCAGTCAGTCAGTCAAAATGAATGATGGTTGATTTAAGTGAATGACATCATTAACAGTTCAAAATATTCACTCTGTCCTGATGACTCAAACCAGAACCTCCTCACAACATCTAAACACTGCTCACACCCAAACGTTGTCTCAATGTCAGGAGATCGCTTACAGTAAAAGAGCTGTTTTGGTTTGAATATCATATATTCAGTTTTAAGGGCATTCATTATTTTGTGCAATGCTATGAAATATTTTTCATTAAAAAAAGCAGGTAAACAAAAAGAAAGAGAGAGAAATAAACAATAAATAACAGCAAAAATTCTGCACCTACAAACCTGAACACATTTATTCACACATTTATATTTTCAGTCAGCTCTTGTGATTTCACTGTTTCTCTGCTGCTTGTTTACACATTTTTTTCTATGAACATTCCTGTCTGATGGGGCCACAGCACAGATTCAGCCCAACCGATCAGCTTCAACTGTAGGAACGTTTTCTCAGCTTCTGTTCATCATTATTCCTAGAGGTTTACGCTGGTCTCTTGGCACACATTCTTAAAAACAGTTTCATCTCAGGTTTGTTTACCCTTAAAGATAAAGTAATATACATGCATGTTGAGTTTTTCTGAAACATTACTTCAGATAATACAAATTACTCTGCCAAGAGTTCAGCTCTTCACGAGTCATGAATAAGATGTTTGATACAACCTTCATACATTCACAATGAAATACCAGTTTGGTTGGTTTCTGAACAGCTAGATTTGTTGTGTCATGTTATGCTAATTCACCCCAATGGAAAACATGTTTCTTCAAACCTGTTTTAAATTGATTTACTGTAACACATGTGAGTAAAGAGGCCATTTCTCCTTTAAGATGCTTATTCCATGACATCAACTCTTTTAAAAGCATCTTAAACTGAATCAAAGATCCTAACAGCTCTTAAAGTTCCTTTGTGTCTCCATCTTTAAAGACCTCCTATTCCCTCCCCCTGCCATCCGCTCGCCAATCAGAGAAGAGGATGAATGAAAGAAATCGCAGCATGAATGCACTCGTCTTCGTTACATCACACAGTAAGGCTCACGGGGCAGTTGAGGTGGAGTTCTACAGCAGGAAGGCAGGTGGGCCAGCAGGCCCTTCTTCAGGTCTTTGTTGAGGAGAAAGCAGATGATGGGGTTCACGCCTGCCTGGGCGAAACTCATCCACACTGTGGTGGAGAGATAGCGGTGCGGGATGGTACACGCCTTCACAAAGACCCGCCAGTAACAGGCCACAATGTACGGAGACCAGAGCACCAGAAAAAACAGGGTGATGACATAGAACATCCTGCCAAGCTGCTTCTCAGCCTTAAACTCCTCCATGCCCAGCAGACGTCTGTTCTGGTTGTGCAAGTTCTGCCTGATGCCCAGTAAAGTGGGAGGCATTGGGCCGCGGCCGAACCCCGCAATCCAGTTCGCGGCTGCCTGGCCTGTGGCTCCAGGCCCGTGAAAGGTCCAGTTCTGGCTGATGGCTGGAACCATCTGGATCGGCTTCATCTTTCTGTGTTTGTATTCGAACAGTAGTAGTTTCATGTAGACCACATGAGTGGCCAGGATTAACACAGCCAGCATCAACATAAACCCTAACGTATCGTTGGCTTTAAAGTAGCGATGCTCAAAGATGCACTGGTCCTCCTCACGGATAAACTTATAGGTGCCCACGTCAAAGACGGGTGGGAACGCCATGGCCACCGACAAAGTCCAGACCATACACACCACTGCAACACAGGTCCAGAAGGTCATTCGCTTAGAGTAGAACCGGTGGTGGGCAATGGCCATGTAACGTGTGACGCTAATGCAAAACAGCATGAAGGCAGCATGAAAGCAGAACAGTACTGCCATGAAGGCCACAACCTTGCAGCTGAGCACGCTGTACGTCCAGGCTGAGCCGCTCTTAATGGACACCAGCACAAAGGGAAAACAGACCGCAGAGCGAATGGTGTCAGCAAGGCAGAGGTCCAGAAGGAAGTAGTAGGGGGCCTTGTGAAGGGCTCTGTCCTTTAACACTAGCAGAGAGACCACTAAATTACCCACCAGGCTGATGCAGATGATCAGCCCCAGAAGAACAAGTTTAATGTAGGTGGAAACAGCAGAAGAGGACGCTCCACCCATCATGCCACCTGTAGTAGACATGACGGCTGCTAGTGGGTTTCCAGGCCCATCGCTGCTGGCGTTTCCGCTGGCCATCCCTTTTGCTGCTCTGATGGCACGCCCCCTCCTTCTCCCCTGAAACTGACACCTCCTTTACCCCCACCTCCTCCACCTCCTCCGGCTGAGCTGCTGTTCGTCCTCGTGGTTGCCTGTTGTCTCAGATGGAATGAGAGAAGCTGGGTTTGCATTGCCTCATTCTGCACGGTTTTCTTTGGAACCTCAGAGCTGCTGTTCTGCTGGTCTTCACCTCTGTGGATAAACAACAGAACATTTACTGTCTTTTTCTCATGAAGGATTGCTGGTTCTTACAAACACTACTGTCATTCGGGAAAAGTGTTGTGTGTTTGTAAACGTCTGGAAGACAATTTGAGGTCATATTGATGCTTGATAAAAAAGCTTTTTCTTTAAACTACTACAGTTTTTTAACAGTGCTGCTTTTTCTCACAAATAAAAAGATGTAAAACTCTTGAAGTACTGAGGAGTGTTTTTTTATGTGGAAAAAACACATTACACAGCAAAAACTACACAGACTACAAGCCCTGGATGAAAATGCATTTCAATTATAGAATGTGTTGCAATCTATAAACAAGTTGTCCAGAAACTTTATAGACAGTTTTTGTTTTTCAAGTTTAATGTCCAGCACAGGAAAGCAATAAATCTCACATCAGATCAAATTTGGACAACATGTCAACACACATCATGACAGACAAAAGCAGGTGATTCGGGGCACTTTTGCTGGTTTGATGGGGCTTTTACAGAGACTGCTGTTTTTAGGTAACACATATAGTTTATAAAGACTTACAGCACTTCTAGTAAGAATCACATCTACAGCTCTGTGTGAATTATGTGTTTGCAAATGTTCCACTATTTAAGTGAAAGTATTGATGCAACTGCTGTTAACATTATTAAAACTCGATATGCTTTATCTAATATATATTATACATCACGTGAATAAGAAATGAACCGTTTACAGCTTTTAAAACGAAACATGGTTTTATCAACTAAAAACTTGATCAGTTCTAACGTAAGAGAATTACGTGCTGCAAGTTGTAAAGATCAGCCAATCAGAGGAGAGTATTTCTGAAGCGCTGAATGTGACTGCAGGTGTTCAGACCTTCAAAACCACCAACAAACCTTCTCACCTCCATCTGCACTATAACACACAGACGGTAAGACTGTCATTTATAACCTGTGTGTGCTTCAAACATATACGCGTTTAGTGTTGAAAATCTCACAATGAATTTACTCGAGGTGTGAATGTGAGTTTTAAATCTGAATTGAATGTATTGAGATAAAATGAGCGTGTATGATAAAATAATAGCGTGAAAACACGTGATCCGCCGATAATAAATGACTCTTCTGAAGCGAATCTTCACTCTGACTCGATCTCGCTGTTTAAATCAGGCGATTTCTTCACTGAATGAAATGCTTTAAGAGGTTATTTCAGGAAATGAAGCGATCAGACGTGTTTGCTGCAGTGTTGTGAACGCGCTTCCGGAAGCATCTGCTGTAACAGTCAGATCAGCTGTTTCTCCACACGCGACTCATCACATGCCAACAACGCTTTCCTGCCATTTACTGTTGCTAGGTTACAGTACATCCCTTTTGTTAAGAATGGGCTTGCGGCCGGAGGTATTAATGGAGGCAGGGGATGTCACTTCTCTCCCGCTGTGTTGTAATAAAGCCAGCTAGCATAATCTCTCAACGTGAGCACGGACCCATGAGTTCAGTCTATATGATCAGACATGTGAGCTACCCATCACAGCTCTGCTACAGAAATGAGCGTCTCGGTCAGCAGCAGACAGAACCGCGTCCCTCACTGAGCACAAGCACTAATTCACTGTCACAGCGATTACAGCTGCTTGTTGCTAGGATACAGCTGCAAAGACTGAACGCAGCTCAGGTTTGCTGAGGTGTCGCTCATGAGAAATCAGAGATAAAAGTGAGTGTTTTAGTCGAGAACTTCTAATGCTGTTTTAATGTTTGTGTTTACAGTGGCAAACTGCTGTAATCATTTACAACAAAATTGTAAAGCTTTACAAATATATATCTTTACAAAGGGACAAGAAATTGAATGAGCTGGTTTTGGAATGGGTGGATTATTTACATTATCGTAGTTTATAGACCAAACTTTCCGTCCTGCATATTTTATACATTTGCATGCAGAATTTTTATAGAGTAAATGTTTCTGCATGTTTTGCTTTGTGAAAGAAAGAGCTGGACGATTATTCGTGTCAGCCTGCATAAGTGAAAGTTCACCTGGTTTCATTTTCAGGGTGGCCCGAAAGTTAAATTTTTCAATGCACCAAAACGCACCTCCTCTATTAAATGTTTCAGTGTTCCCCACCGCTTTGATAAAGCTTTTATCATCACATACACAGCAGCCCTTTCCGTCAGCCTGTGACTGAAATGTGTGTTTACAGGTGTTATGTGCTGTTATGCTCATCTCAGTGATTCTGAGGCTGTTATAAAAGCAGTATGTGGCTGAAGGCCTTCGGTGTGTCGGGGAGGAGTCAGATGTGGAGGGAGTTGGTTGAGGCTGGCTAGCAACAGCACTGAATATCTGCCGTAGTCTCGGTGGGAGGAGGCGACGCAGAATTCACCAACCAAACGAGCCGAGATCATTTCCACACACCTGCCATCTTCACACACAAGAACAATGTGATGCTCATCCTTTATCAAACTCTTTATTTCTGCTGCCTAACGGCGATGCGCCGTAATAACATACATTTATTTGTTTTACAGCGTTTGCATTGTCCACTTTCTTCCTTTAAGCATAAAGAAAATGAAAATAATGTAAGATTTATTGAGATGACTCGCACGGTGCTGATGCGTCTAATAAGCAAAAGATCCAAACGACCCGTTTGGACACCAGCAGATCCAGTTCAGTTTACGTCTTATTAAATGTCTGATCACTGTGACCTGCATGATCGTTATTGGCTGTTATGAAGAACTACAGCGTTTCTTTCTGTCGGTCCTGTTCTGTTTGTGTGCGCGCGCGTGTGCGGGAACGCGCGCGTGTTTGCATGAGGGACAATGAATTAACAAGTGCATAAAACAGGCCTGCGTTTCACTTCAGTGCAGAGGAAACATGAGTGTTTTCACAAGATTGTGTTCGTATGCCTCAAATTATAGTAAATGATTGTTCGGCAAGATACACATCAAAGTACAGAAGAGTCATAAATGTGATGCTCTTACCTGAAGATTTCCGTCTTCCTCCAGACAGTCTTGTGTCGACTGCAGGCCTAACTGGAGCTTGTTGCAATTATAAATAAATAAATGAATTAAACACAGAAAATGTGGAAATGTTTTTGACCCAATACAACACGTTCAAAGAATCGCACAGGAATCCAGTTTGAGCCTCGACGTCCTTTACGAACAACAGAGAATGAAAATAATGAATGAATACAGCAATGATCCCGTCTGAAAACCTGAGAGTCTGGTCGTTGAAACCTTATGCCAGGAGCTGGTGTAATGCATAAACACAGGGTTTAAAAAACAACAAATATCGTTTCCTCTTTTTTCGTGTGCATGTCATGTCTTCGGGGTTTCCATGAAGCTAGGCCGAGCCAGAGCAATATATTCCCATCAGACGCGTTTAATAGCGGAGATGCTCAGCTTCTGCTCTGTGTTTAATCCTGAGACGCAGCAGCATCATTATTGCCGAATGTGTTACAGGACGAGACGCTTCTTCACGATCTTCATTTTCCTGCTGAAACCTCGAATGAAGCCGAACACATTTTCTCCCACGACACACCGATTCGCATCTTATCTTCGACGGGAATAAATCCGGGTGATCGAGCATCATGTGTCGGTGTATCCAGTGGCATGAACGCGGTCCTCTCACGCTTCAGTCATTGTATGTGCAGACATGTACACGCTACATGTAAGCGCCCTATATATTTAAAATGCACGAGTCTGGTACAGTCTGTGATGCAAAATAGACGGATGATACATGGCAGTCAGACGCGATCGTTTGCTCGGGAATAAGCCATGACTGTCAGTATCCTGGTGTCATGGCTGAATTAAGACCCGTTAATGAAGAATGAACAGAATAAAACGGGTTCCTCGGCGATGGTGAATTCAGCGGCGCCCGTCTCTGCGCTCTCCCTCGTCGTCTCTGGTTCGGGTTCTTCCGGAAGCGTCTCGGCAATATTCGGCAGGATCATTCTTTCTCTTCTGTGAAGTCACCTAACAAACTTTAAATTTTGTAACCTGGCATAGCAGTCGATGGGTATATAGCATTAATCTATTATATATGAACAAATGTTTAAAATGAGCTTTGAGTTTTCTAATGTTTACACACACAAATATTTTGTCATTGTAACAGAACTTTAAGACCACAGAAAACAGAAACAATGAGACAGATGACACAGAATAAAATAGAATCTATATAAAATACACAATTTTCAATAAAACATTCAAACAGTAGGCGATATTTACACCTTTACATACTCGTGTATGATTATATACATGTTTTGTGTATGTATGCAGGATGAACATTAGCTGGTCTTTCTCATGTGCTTGTGTGGCTGTTTAATTAGTTAATGATCACACACACACTGAGACCTCGTGTACAGTGTGAGAGTTTCATCTGTATGTGTTTGTGTGACAGTGATGTGTTGTGTGTGAGATCAACACACTTACTGACTAATGGACAACCAACATGATACACACAAAATAAATTAAAGCTTCAAAACTCCCCCTATTATTCAGCAATATAATAGAAAGTGCTATAAAAGACGGCACTAAATTGTGACTATGTAGGATTAGTTAAAATCTTGACGTTTATTTGGAGAAATAGTTTTCCATCAGTAAGATGGTTTTAATGATGATCTCATTGGACTCCAGCACATTACTCTTCAACAGTACAGAGATGAAGAACATTGTAATCATCATCATTATTTTTAGTCATGTTTTCAGTCCATCATTGATGTGGTTTACGCCTCTAGATTGTTTGACAGAAGTTAATGGGCACCGGATAATTTCATCTGTGTGCAGTTGCGCCGTCCGGTGGACAGAATTGATCATGACTGACTGTGTGTTAATCTGATGGGAAATGTTTATTTTTTAATATTTAAATTTTTAATTTATTCCATCACAGTACAAAGATGTATTAAAACATACCATGTTTATTTAATAAATATTAAATATTAATTAAATATTTTTGACGCTTGTTGATAACGACTAAAGAAATAAATTGTTGTGAAGGATTTTTTATTTCAATTTTAACATTTGTTACTACAGTTTATTTTTTAATGCAACAATGTGTTGCAACAGCTGTAGTTTTTTAGATACATTTTAAAATGACATTAAAACAAGTTTAAGAAATGACAAATGCAAACAATAACTTTAATTTTTCTTTTGCACCAAACGTTGCACATAATGTATTGAAAATGTAAATTTAAATACAGAAATACATTTCCTTTTTGCATATTAAATTATCAATGTAATAATGCTTTTCATACGCTTCCATAGAGGCAAATGAAATTACATCTAAACGTTCAGACTGTTCCTCTCTGTTCGGCCTGCAGGGGGAGATAACGGACTATATTACCCGGCTTTAATATTACAACGTGTGCATGTGTCTTGCCTTGACAAAAATACCGTCACTGGATTCTAAATGAAGGTGTAGATGTAATAAGAATAAGACGGTTGTTGAAATATCCAACATAAACTGCAATGAAGTGACAGTCCTTGTTTTTACATGAAACCTGATGCAGTCTGGCTCAGCTTATAAACTATTACAGAACTGTGGTGTGAAAACACAACACAAACTATCATAATTATTCTTGTCATTATCAGAGTCACAGTATTATATAAAGATGCATTATTCATCATATTCATCATCACCATCACCAATACTGACAATACTGATAATTTCATAAATACTGTTGTACTCGACCTCTCCTCAATGCAAACATAAAAAAAACATAATGCACAGTTATAATGCTGACTGTACAATCTTTATTGAAAACATCAAGTATGACAAGGTCAAAGGTCAGTTTAGAAGAACTAAATGTAAAAGCAGCAGAAAAGAAACTGCTGGAGTTTTTCTCGTGGAACTGTAAACCTGGTGAAATCTGTCACATGTGTTTTTCACTAAAAAACATTAATTGAAACTATTTTCAATTGAAACTATTTTCAATTGAGTTTTAATTGAAACTGTATTTATTTTCACAAAACAGAATAAAGATTCACTGCTGGACTGGGACAGGAGGGTTTTAATGTTTTAGTCTGAGTGAGTGGATGTGGCTTGAAATTACTCTCACAAGCGTTGCATTGTTTGAAGAGGATAAAACTGTCATTCAGTGGTTAAAAACATGACAGTTTAAAGGTGATGACTCTTTTCCTGCAGTTCTGCCGTCAATGTTTCTGTTTTGGTTTTATTTCTCAGTTAAGTTTTTTGTAATTGTGTTCCTGGGAGATTTTTCTTGTTTATCAGTTTTTTTAGAAAAATACAATTAAATTAGATTAAATCATTTTGGACAAGTGCTGAAAATGTGAGACACGTCCAAAAACCATTTTGTTGCTAGACT
Organism: Ambastaia sidthimunki; assembly: GCA_036877625.1. Lineage (NCBI taxonomy): Eukaryota > Metazoa > Chordata > Actinopteri > Cypriniformes > Botiidae > Ambastaia > Ambastaia sidthimunki. The sequence goes on along the minus strand of JAZGTK010011320.1, from coordinate 1,576 downwards.
GTGATGGGACACATCACATTCATCACTGAACTCAGATGAGAAAATCTCTGCACTGTATCTGAGCAGCTTATCAAATTAATGACATATTCAACGTTTAATAAAAAGATGCTTTTAAACTCATCTCAGGTCTGCAGCCTTTACCAAATCCATCTTTTTAATAATAGCCAACATTTGTTTTTGAATATTATTGGATTGTACTGGAGCAGAACTGTTGCCTGGCACCTGTAGCAGTGTTAGTGGTTGCAGTCCTGCTCTCTGGGGTCATGGTCTGTATTTAATGGGGACAAGAGAACAGATGATGGCAGAGATGAAGTGAGGAACCCGTTTCCTGAGAACAAAACAAACCTCTCCAGTCATTTACTTTGGGTTCTGCTGTGTTATGCTGCTGTTCTACACAATTCAAAGCTTTTAGGAGGCTTCCATCAACAACGCAAACATGAGTTATCATACACCTATCATCACAGCCTCAAAATGACATGCCATGTCCCTCCACGTAATCTTTCCTAACTCAGTGGGACATCTGAGGTGAGGTGGGTCCAGTAATGGCCTTCTCTCATGCTCAGAGGTGAATGAGAGAGAAGGTCTGGTGGTGTTTCTGTAGACAGACTGTTTGGACCCTTACAGTTGCGTGGTTGAGGATTAGTGACCACCTCCACTTCTGTTCTCACCGTAGATCCAGTCCAGTGCGATGAAAGTTAAGCTCATGCCCATGAAGATGAAGCCCAGAGCGGTGAAGCAAGCAGCCTCAAGCACAAGAGAACAATGATCTTAAAAACATCTGATTCTCAGAGTTCCATTCAAACTTTCACAAATGACTTCATTCAAAACTTAATTCCTGGATTCAGATTGTGAGTCTCAGACTTACTTGAATCTTTGGTCTGGAGTTCATTGGCTCTTGCTCGGTGGAAACGATACGAATGTAAAACAGACCCGGGAGGATAAAGATCAAGCTCGGAGCAGATGTTGCACCTGTAAAGCCAGTCACTTTTCAAACTGAAACCTTCTAAATTATTTCCAGAAATGGAACCACATTTGTAAATGACATAAATAGAACAACATAGAAAAATGTGACTAAAGCAAAACATGAAATTTACTCACCGATGATGCCAAAGATGTCACGAATATTGGGCACGAAGATGACGAGCAGGTTGACGATGAAGAGCAGACACACAGCGATGATAACGTGACGCAGCCAGTGGAAGGGTTTGTCAGGAAACAGAAGCTGTAGAAGAGCTCTGCGTATCTGAAAACAGAACAACAAAAATATCATCACAAACCCCGTAACATTAATATCATCACAAACCCCGTAACATTAATATCATCACAAACCCTGTAACATTAATATCATCACAAACCCCGTAACATTAATATCATCACAAACCCCGTAACATTAATATCATCACAAACCCCGTAACATTAATATCATCACAAACCCCGTTAATATCATAACATTAATATCATCACAAACCCCGTAACATTAATATCATCACAAACCCCGTAACATTAATATAATCACAAACCCCCTAACATTAATATCATCACAAACCCCCTAACATTAATATCATCACAAACCCCC
>JAZGTK010011319.1:0-15701 GCA_036877625.1 Ambastaia sidthimunki | reverse complement strand
TTTGGTTTTGGTTCTGCATTGGGTCTAAATTGTATATAATGCGTACTCCCAACTAACAGACCATGTTCTTAGAACATTGGTGAACGTTCTTCTCTGGTAGTGGAACATTTTTTGTGTTATATATCATTTATATCAAAAACTTTATTCTTGAGTTGTTTCGTGAATGTTACAGAATAGTAAAAGGTTTGAATAATGTTCTTATAACCAATAAATTAATATAATTAATATAATAATATAACATGGTCAATTTGAATGTCCCTTAAACATTCCAAATAATTTAATGTTTTTGTTACTTAATGGAAACATTAGGAAACATTCTTACGATGTAAAATTGTTAGCTGAGATGTCTTTAAATTGTTTGCGCTACAGACACGGATGATTTCTGCCTGGTTCCTGCTTAAACGAGCAAAACTTTTCCAATAGATTTATAATCAGATCAGGAGAAATTGAGATATGTGAGTCATTTCTGTTCTCCAGAGTATTACACACAATTTGAGCTTTTTTACCATGGCAACCACCTAGCAATGCCCTGGCAACAACCCAGAACACCCTAGCAACTGCATAGCAACATGCTAGCAGCCATTCAGAAAACACTTTAGCATGGCAGTGATTTTATCTAGGGCAACACCACTCACTTTTTTTAAGTTTGCAAAGTTTCCTGAAATTCCTGTTAGCAAAGAATTCGTGTTCATTATCTCATCAGTTTCTGAGCTTTGGGTGATACTGTTTGTTGCATTGAAAACTGCTTATTTTTATGCATAAACTAGCAAACTATTCTCAAAGCCTGCAGAGCTCATTGTGCAAAAATTAGACCAGTTAACAGATGATCACTGACTGAGTTCATGTTCACACTGTTTTCAGTTCTTGTTTAAAAACCATCACAGGTTTGTGTTAATACAGGAACAGCATCAATGTCTCAAGCTGGGCTCAGATCTGCCAGTGCAATCTCAATGTGAACTCGAACATTTCTCATGTTTCATTTAAGTTCCATTTTGTCTCAGATGTTTCCCATCAAATTCCATTAGCAGAAATAAAAATAGACATGAATTAAGTAATCATTAACATATAGTACGAGCCAAGAGCTCAAATCATGGTGTTTTTATGTGAAATATTTGTGTTCATACTGAAATCTCACGTTTGAGACATTGTTGAGATCACTGTAATTTGTTGAGAAAAAAATGAGCTACAATCTGCTGCAAGAGCCAAAATTTTGCCTTTCTACTGCCATCTCTGTTTGAAATGTAAAATTGCAGGTTACTTGTCATCTTATTTTCTTAATGTGGAGGACAAGTTTATATTCCAAACAGTCCACAGACTTGTGATATAATATCCAGATCTTCTTCTTTCTGTTTACAAACAGACATTTCCAGAATCAGAACCGACAGCTCAGACTGTTAGGTATCACCATCTCTGTTTAAATCATTAAATTGCAGGTCACTACATGCTTTTCATCTTGTATGTGGAAGTCAAACTGACATAACCGACAGCTCAAATTAAAAATCATTCATACCGATGCGAATCGAGCTAAGGTAGGGGGTCCGTTTTGAACGCTCATGTTATATACTTGCTCATTAACTACTTTGTGTTTATTTGTAACCAAAAAAAGTTACGGACTGCAGCTTTAATGAGATCTCAGCTGTGATTTTTCTTACCTACTGTATGTAAAAACACTTATAAGGTGTGTTGAGTTTTTGTCTGCGTCTCATCAGCACATGCAGTAGATAATCGTGACCCCTGGGTTGCTCAATACAAGAATCCGCAGTAACTTCCTGCTGTCAGGTGCTGCGTTCGCACCTGTTAACCTGTCAGTGGCTTAACATGCTAACTGAAGCGGGTGGATTATTCTGGCACACTGCAGAAGCACTGACAGAGCTCACGAAACCCTCCGGTGAGCTCCTCTCACATCAGAGCGAGTCATGATAAGATCAGAGGTTGACTAGTCTGAGTGAATGTTCTGGGCTCGGTACGAGTTAAACTATACAGACAGCATCTCTGGCATGCTTTTGCATCCAACGTTGTAAGAATGTTTTCTCAAATGTTCTAGGATTGTTCAAAATGTCCAGTTTTGTAGATGTTGTGTTAACGTTATTGCTTGGTTATATAAACATTATTCAAACTTTTTACATTCTGTAATGTTTTTAAAATGTTCCTCTAAGAACTTAAGAACATCTTAAGACTTAAGAACTTTTTGGATATGTGATATATGAATACATTTTGTTAAACACACACATATGTATATATCACTGTTGGCTGGGCAGGGGCCTCACTGAAGTCTGGCTGGTCCGGTTGGTCTGGTTTTGTCAGCAACTCGTGCAGTCAGGAGAGGACAACACACTTTTATTATCTCACAATGTGTCTTTGCATCTGTTTTAGTTTTATTTCACTTTATACACAAGCCGGTTCAAAGGTTGATATACTGGAGGGACTGTGTGCTCTGGCATTTCTCACACTACAATTACAGTAATTCATTTACAGTAAGGTGTGGTAAAGCAAACACAACTTTTTCAACAGTTTTATTATCCTCTATGTCATTGTTATTCAGATTACATAGCACAACAGTTTAAAAAAACATATAAATAACATTTTACTGGTGTGGTAGGATATCAAAGCAGTGTTTTCTGTAATCAAATGATGCTTTAGATTTAAACTAACTTTTCTGGGTCATTTCTGCAATGACTTTTATCCAGCTGTTGTCAGGGTGATTTTATGGGATGTATGAGGTCAGTTTGCTGAAGTTCAAACAGGCGTGTTTAGTAACAAGTGTAGATTAGCCCCGTAACTATAGAAATAATCCACTAATTGTAAAAGTCTGTTTTGTTATTCGTTCATGTGTTGTGGCTTTTATTTTGAAGTCATGTTTTGTAGTCCATGTCTTTGGTCTTTGTAGTCTTTAGTGTTACTCCCGCCCCCATAATTGTGCCCAGGTGTTCCTTGATTCCCCTGATTCATCTGCGTATGTTAACCCTGTTTCCATTGTTGGTTTGTTGGTTGTTGTTTATGTTTGTGTTATTTGTTTGTCTTGTTTTCATGCTGTGTCATGTCACTCCATGTTTGTGTTTTATTGTTTTCATGTTGGATTTCTTTCTTTTTAGGATTAAATAAAGCAAATCTGCATATAGATCCTGTAAATACAAACTGTCACAATACGTTTTGTCTTAAATTTTAATTGATCTGTTGTTTCTGTATTTTCAAACCTAACAAACTTTATTATTCTGAGCAGTGTTTGTTATGTTTAGGTAAAATAAATGTCTGTTTGATATTTTGTTACCAATGCAGTGTTATGTTTATTTTAAAATGTGACTAAGTGTGTTTTTGGAACCACTGCATGTATAATTTACACACATACACACATACATTACTTAAAAAAACCTTTGCATCTTCTTGTGTCTATTATAGTTGTTCCCAATACTCTTATTGTGGCTCCGGAGGTTCCAAACCCTGTTGTACCTGAAGGCGGGTCCTTTAAACTCCTTTGCAATGTTTCCCGTCTCTTTATGAAGGGAGTTTACCTTTCCCTTACCTGGTCAATTAAAAAGGGACCTTCTCTGTTGGAGGACCTGCTCACCTTTGGTCCAGATTTGGGAGTAAGTGTTGGAAACAGCTCAGCGCAACGCTACACAGATGGTGCCGTGCGTCTGGAATTTGGAAACGGAGTGTCCCACAGTCTTGTGTTTTCCGGAGCGTTGCCTTCCGATCAGGGGATGTACGTGTGTACAGCCAGACTGTGGACGCGAGAGGAGGGTGCCTGGAACAGAATTCAGGAACAAACTGTGGAGATGGGGGAAGTGGCTGTCACCCCTACAGGTTAGTGTGTGCTGTAGAGATGTTTCGATCTGTGTGTCAGAACAGAAGACACGGGGGGCACAACTAAGCAAAATGAACAAAAATGGTTAGTACCAAAGATAGCAACACGACAAACATGTTACACAACCCAGCTAACAATCTTAGGTTGCAAGAATGTTTCTACAAATGTCAAAACGTCAATTTTTAGACGTCTTTACAAATGATTACTTTTCACTTACATCTTAAGAATAACATTTTTGGTATGTGATATTACGTTAAAAAAAATTCTTCTAATGTTACTGCAAGAACATTTTTGATAACGTTTTAGAGAATGTCAGCCAACGTTCTGAGAACGCTTTCTGCAACACAGAAAAAAGCAGCAACAAAAATAACCCACAACAGAAATAGCTTCTAGCTGGCGGGATAAAGCCACAACATGAAGAAACAGCTCACAAACATGACAGTGAAAAACTGACCACAAAAAATACATGATCTGAATTGCATTTCATTACACATGATTCTCATTTGTGTTGTGGCTTAATTGCTTAATTTGTTTTTTAATTTACTTTCCCCTGCGCCACTGTAGACTCACGATCAAGAAATATATCCTTATATTTTTAACATTTATAAGCAATTTAAAAGTGTTTCTAATGGCTCCTATTTCAGACTTCTCTGATTTACACAGATGATCTTTAAAAAAAAGTGTGTGAGAAAATGAAAAAGTTTTGATTATGTTTGCCTCACTTGAGAAGAATATCTTTGCTTTTGTCCGGTTTGTATCTTGTTTAATGTCTCGGGAATGTTTTCACAAGACAAGCTGTTTGAATTTTCATGGCTGGCAAAATTCCAGTCTGGTTACCATATATACTGTCAATGTTACTGCTGAGTTTTAATTAAAAACGGGAGACTGCGGGTGTTTGAGCTTTAGCAGACACTATATAAACTTTAAGTGTCTTTGTGAGAGTTTGTCTTTGAGAGAGTTTACAATGTAACCAGAAGATAATATTGTGCAAGGCATTAAATTAGCTTCTCATGAAAAATGACACTGTTCTCGTTTTGTTAAACGTGATGTATTTTATATAAAGGTTTATAATTTAATCATTTTTAAGCTGCAATCCATAACTTTTGCCTCTCTACCGCCATCTCTGTTTGAAACATTAAATTGCAGGTTACTTGCAGTTATTTTCTTGAAGCAGATAACAGGATAAAATTTACAAACACTGCTACAAAAAGCTACAAACACTGCATCACCCAGGGCCAAACATGAAATATAGTCACTAAATCTTATTCTTTCTGTTTACAAACTGACGTTTCTCACCAAATTGGACCTGACAGCTCAAATTATACATTTTTATTATTAGCTTATCTCTGGGAATCAGTGTCAGGTAAAGAGATTGTGCTAAACTCATATCCTCATTTACTCAAAACCTGAATTCTTCAGTCATACAATAGATTTCCATTAGCACAGTGTGATATGTCACAAAACACATGAGGACCAATGACACGTGTCAATGTCATCAAACCTGTCATTTAAATATATGTGCAAGAATGATTTGTCAACTTTAACACTCCTGATTCAAACCATTATCTGCCCACAGAGAGTCATGAACTGAAATGAGTGTCATACAGTAGATAAGACTTTACTAAAACTATAATTTCAGCAGCTCTGTGGGTCCCCAATTCTGGAGTTGAGAGTCACTGCTTAAAATAGTATAAACATGATGTCAATTTCATTGCTGATATTTCTGTCTTTTTTCCTTCAGCAAACTCTCTCAGCGTTCATGTCGGGAAAACCACCATGCTATCAGAAGGAAACTCACTCATTCTCAACTGTTCAGTGATTCTTGAAGATATGGCCACAGTGGACCTGGAGGTGATGTGGCTGCTAAACAAAACTCGTGTTCTGGCCCAGTCGGGTCATGACGGAGTGCTGCTCGGCACGTCTGCCGGCGTGGACGTGAGGCGTCTGGGGAAACGGGATTTCCAGCTGCAGGTTTCGCGTGTGGAGATGTCTGACGCTGGACTGTATTCGTGTAAAGCGGTCGTGTGGTTGCAACAGAACGCTGGACGCTGGTACAGGGCAGCGGAGATGATCTCTGACCCGGTGCGGGTTCAAGTCATTAAGCAAAGTGAGTAGATCGTTTCTGATAACAAGCTGATGTTTCCTTGTAAAGAAATCTACCAAATGAACGTCTTTCGCTTTTCTTGAGTATCAATCATCATTTTGTCTGCTGTTTGTTTAAATGTTAACAGCCTGTAGGTCTTACATTGTGACATTTTGTGAAAATGGCATTTAAAGTTCTTAAATCTAACTGTGTTCTTACTCGGAGCTTCAGCTGTCGTTCTGCTGTCATTAATATTAATTTGATTTTGGTTATTTGCTATTTAAATGACATTAATGCATGATGTGCTGCTTATATTAGTGAATTATAGAATATTTTTCCATAGTTTTCTCAGCTATGGCCTTAGGGCATCTCTTAGAAAATGATTCTCAGTAATTCAAGTTTTTATGACAGCTCATTGCGAGTGAGATCTCTTTTGGAAACTGTGCTGGGTGATACAGCTAAAAAATAGATGTAAAAAGATGTTTTCTAGTCTCCTGTGTTTCAGAATTTACATATTTGCTATTGAAACATGTCTCATGTTGCAACACAAGGAAGTATTTCAAATTGGAAACTTGACCCAGCTAACAGGGAGTGTTCTCAGAACGTTCTCTCAAAGTTATTTCAAAGTTTCAAATCTCAAAGTTACCTAAAACATTTTTGCAGCGTCATTAGTAGAACTTTTTAATGTTATATATCATATATCTCAAAACTTTTATGTTAGGTAATTAGTGGAACGTTTTAAAAATGTTACAGAATTAAAAAATGTTTGTATAATGTTTTTCTTACTTAATGGAAATGAATGGGAAACAAGCTAAAACTCGGAGATGATAACACTTAGAAAACCTTAAACCCACCCACATTAGGGTTAAAGAAGTTCTACTAACATTACTGCAAGTACATTTTTGATAACTTTACACCCCAGCTAGAACTGGAACTTCTAGAGATTGCTGGCCAACGTTCTGAGACTGTTGCCTGTTTGCTGGGGTGTTAAGGTCAGAGATTGGAGTGCTAATACAGACAGAGATGAGCCGTGTGTTTTCAGAGAGCAGCTTTCGTGTCTGAGTCGCACAGGAAGTGTAATGAGATGGTAGTTCTGTCAGCAGTAAAGCTTCAGTGACTGTGGGTGGTCTGATGGGGGGTTGATGTACACACTAAAAGCCAGTTGTTCATGTTAGAAGTCAGTTAATCTTTCAGGATCTCAGTGTCAGCGTGATTAAAAAGAGACATTAAAGGCAGGGTAGGCCTTGTTGTGCTGGTTAAAAGTCTCTTCACATCTTTATGTATATATGCACAAAACGGAACCAAAAAATGTTTGCCCAATCATTGCATTCGGTCCGAACACAATGATAGGATGCCCTGCTTGCCTGTCAAACTATGTGTTTGCATTGTGTTCATGTTAGAAGAGGCGTGGCTTAGTTTTAAACACTGTCACTGCTATTTTAACCTTGCAGACCTAACAAACATATTTTTTAGTTTTGTTAATGAAACGTTTGATAGAGATCTGATTGCAGTTAAATTACAGTCTGGTATCATTCTGTTCTTTAATAATTTAAGGTAATAAACGCTGTCACTTAGTGTTAATTAGTACATTCAGTATTTTCATTATTATTCAGTATTTTTTGCATTAGTGTTTGGAAACTAACACAGAACGTTCTTAGAACATTGCCTACTGTTCTCTAAAAGTTATCAATAAACATTCCTGCAGTACAATTAGTGGCATACTTTTAATTATTATATATCATATTTATCAAAAACAATCTAAAAATTAAAAAAAGTTACTAAATGAAAACATGTTTGAATAATGTTATTATAACCAAGCAATAATATTAACACAACATCATGTTTCTGGAACTTTCAAAATAGCGTTTCTGTTACTAAAAACATTCCTACAACCTTATTTTGTTAGCTGGGACTGTACCTGCTTGACGTCAGATGTTTAATAAGCAACGTTCTGCTGTTTCCTGTAAGACATGATTGTGACAGTAATCTGCCTGAAGACGTCTTGAGTCAGAAGATAAACATGAGAACATCCCACTGATTTCACACCAGCATACTTTCATTCCCAGATCACAGAGGACGGACACAGGAAGTAAAATTACAGAATTTTTTCATTGTTTTTTAACAAAGACGTCGTTTGAGTACATACCCAAAGAAATCTAAACCCACACACACGTTTGCAGGTCAGGTGTTTCTACAGAAGATGCATTTCTGAGGAACGAGAGCTGAGATGTTTTTCAAGCTGTGAATGTTTGGTTAGGCTGGAAGGTGGAAATAAAGTGATTTTACAGCATTATAATATCAACTGAAAAATTCAGCTGATGGGCAGAAATGACTCCGGAATAAGGAACCATGAGTCTGTAGAAGAGTTCAGAGAGGGAACCCAGCTAACAATTTTAGGTTATAAGAATGTTTCCCTAATGTTAAGTAACAACAATGTTAACAATGTTAGCCACTTGTCTGAGAATGTTAGCTGGGAATACATTGAACAAAAAGGAAATCTCAAAACACATAAGAGCTTTTATTTATGCTGTAGTATTTTAAACTTTGACCTGCTGATATACTGTAAGAGTTTATGGCTTTAAAAATGGTTGATAACAACTGAAATCATTTTAACACACAATGTAGCGGCTCAAGTTTTTCCAAATAAAGTTCTACAAGCAAAACAATTGCTAACACGCGAATCTTTTGGATAAAGTCATCCAAAAATATTGAAATGATTGAATTAATAATAGCCTGTAACATCAACACAGTAAACGACCAATTAAATTCAAGATTTGAAAATTTTCTGCAGAGCGTTTTTGGCCCTGTGCACGTTGCCACCCTGGTTTCTGGTGATTCTGGTGCTATAGGTGGTTGCTAAGGACTTGCTATGTGGTTGCTAGGGTTTTCTGAGTGTCTTTTTGAGTGGTTTTAGTGCACTGTCGTGTGGTCGGTAGGGTGTCAAACCCTTCAGAGTGTGTAGTATCTCCTGCTCTTTAGATGTAGCTCAGCTACTTCCTGCAATGCAAGTCTATGGTTTTTTGTATTATTCATGTCTGTCACAGAAACCCAAGTTTAAATTCTGCATGAGCAATAGTCATTGTAAATTCTCCTCACCCCTCACTACAAAACCGTTCTGTCTCTAAACGTGCCAACGCTGGAGAAATGACCGTTGTTAGCATCCCAGCTAACAATTTGAGGTGGTTAGTACGTTTCCCTAACACTAACGAAAACAATAAAAGCGTTATTTTAAAAGTTGTTCAAAACGTCCAGTTTTTTTAGACGTTGTTGCTTGGTTATAAAAACGTTATTCAAACATTGTTTTAATTCTGTAACATTTTTAAAACGTTCCACTTAAAAACGTACAAAATAACGTTATAGATATTTATATTATATTTAAAATAGAAAGATAGATAGATAGATAGATAGATGAATAACATTAAAAAACATTCTACTAATGTAACAGCAAGATCGTTTTGTTAACTTTTACAGAACATTAGCCAACATTCTAAAAACGTTTACCGTTAGCTGAGTGTTTGTCTGATTAAATGATGTTCTTATAACCTAAATCTTATCTTTAGGCTTTGTAATGCACAGAGATGTGATTGTCTTTGTGTTGGTTGTCATCACACCCTCACACTGCTGTGTGTGCAGCACAATTATGTCTGATCTATTTTTAACGTGGCAGATCAAAGTCTGTGTCTGGGGTGTCTCGGGGTCTCTTTGAGATGATGTCATGCTGGGGGTGGCACCTGCTGTTATCATGTTTTTCTGATTTGTGCAATAAATGGAGCGACGTCCTCGATATGTTGTAGTCATTGATTTATTATCAAGCGCACTGGACCACCTAACAGCCGTACCGTACACAACAATACATTCATGCAGATTATAGTCTCATATATGTTCTGCTCTTCTGTGTAGCATATCATGTTTCTGTTTGTTTGGGTTATAATGAGGAACTTAGTTTATTAGACAATGTTTTATGCTGTTGTGCTACAGTCGTAGCTACAATATTTGTTTCCATTTATTTTTGTTTAATTTACGGTTGGAGTTTGATTTGTGGTCAGTTGTAGAGTTGTTGGAGGGATGTTTGTTTAGCTTCAGGTTTGTTTTGGGTAATAAGCTGGTTTTCAGTTTCAGTTCAGAGTTAGGGTTGTTTTGTTTCATTAACTTTTGTTTGATTGTTTTAGTTTTGTTTTTTCAGTGTCAGGTTTGTTTTGGTTTCGTGTGTGTTTTGTTTTCAGTTTAGAGGTGGTGTTGTTTTGTTTCACTTAGTTTCAGTAACCCATATTGTGGGTTACAATGTGGGTTGTGTCGATTTTCTTCTACTTACCGTTTATTTTCTCCAGTGAGCAAGAAAATTTAAACGATACAGTTTTTAACAATGTGTTTTGGTTTCCATTTCTTGCTAATCTCTCAGTTTATTACTGAACTAAAATACCTTTACACATCAGAAAGGTTGACCAGGACTCACCTTTTACATGCCTGCATTTATTATTCTTTCTTTAAAATTAAACAATTACACCAAACAGAAGAGATGAAGCCACAGCCTGCGGTCTGTTTTTCAAGCTGGTAATGTAAAATCACTGAAGACTTGTTTGGACAGGTGTGCAGGACACCAACAGAATGAAGAATAATGAGGGACAGAAATAAAGAGGAGGACAGAAGACAACAGCAATGCTGGAAGGCAGGAGAAAGCCGTGAGAGAGACGGCCTGATTAAATGTGGGAGATAAAGCCTTTCTGTCTGATAATGTAGATTGAATGTCTTCAGTGAAGAGGCTTTTGTTAAAGTTGGTTGACACTCAGTTTCAGACCCTCAGTTCCGTTCCCAGGATACTCCAGTCGTGTCCATAGTGAGCGGCTCAAGCCTGAGACATTCATCTTGTGTTTGTCTGGATAAAGAAACACATTGTACAATCTCTCGTTCTCTCTTTATTTGTCTTGAACTTGAACTCTCTCTCTCTCGTTTGCTAAACGTTTTTTTCACGTTCTCTTTACTTACTTGATTGCTTCACTCAGACCCAAAAATATATATAACCAAACTGCGCACAAGATAGTAAAGGTCACCCAAAGCAGGTTCACTAGTACTTAACTAGTATCTGCAAAATACAATGAAAAAAGCATGTATTTTATAAAAATGCATCTTTAGCAGCCTAAAAAGTTCCAGGATGGTGGTGAATTTTAGGTTGTCAGAACTTTTTGTAACATTTGCATTAAGTAACAAAAAATGTTATTTTCAACGTTCTAGAAACGTCCAGATTTTAGATGTTGGAATGTTATTTCTCGGTTATCTTAACGTTATAAATTTTGTATTATTTTTAAAACACTAGCAACTTAAGAATAACGTTTTGATATGTAATATATGTTAAAAAAGTTTTAAATTTAGCTTTACTGCAAGAATAAGAGTTATTGATAGCTTTAAGAGAACTTTGAGAGAACGTTAGCTAACAGTCTGAGAATGTTCACAGTTAGCTGGGGCATGAAATCTGATATAAAACATCTATAGATCTTCTTAAAAAGTTACAGGATGGTGTTAAATGGTTTTAGATGCTGGATTGTTGCTGGCACAACCTGGTTAAGTTTGTTATTGAGCTGGTAGGAAAATCAGCAGTGAGATCGAGTGGAGTGGAAGTAACTAAACAGTTCATTCAGTGATTAACAGCTTCTGCTTATCATGGAAGAGGTGGGAGGAGCTTAATAAACAACAGGAAGTGATGCGGATCAGGGCCACACCGCACAGATGGTCCCCGTGATTCAAACGCTGTGCCGTCCAAAAGCTTAACGCAGAACCCACCAGCACATACAGGGTTCAGTCAGTTGAGTGTGTCTGAATGTTTCTCACTCTGGTTTGTTTCTGAGCAGGTTTATTTTTGAGGGTTTCAGGATGATGTGTGTGGGAACCAGAACTCAGGGCAGAAATGACCCAGATATTTAAAATGTGGGGGCAAAAAAATGCCTCAAAGAAAATTCCTGTGCTATTTGATATATTTCTTAATATTGTATCAAGTCTTGTTCTGGGTTTAGTTGAATATTACTTCAGTGCATCTGAGGATACTGTAGCTGTCTTGTTACTGTTTTTGTCTCGCAGGTGAAAATTGTTAAATGTGCAGCTACATTAATTGAAATAAAATCAGCTCTGAAGGCAAGAAAACATTCCTTTAAAACCTAAAACAGAGAGATTACATCAGAACAGGAAAATCAGATACTGCCTCACATCACACGTGTGTGTGTGCGTGCGTGTGTGTGTGTGAGAGAGAGAGAATTGAGAGAGAATTGAGAGAGAGTATATGTGTGTCTTTTGCACTGCTCACCCAGGCGTGAAGGTCCCAGCTGTATAGGAAAGATGTAGGGGGTCCTTCACAAATGTAAAGCCCTTATCAGACCTGCTGGGCACACTGCCCAGGCACAAACACTTGACACTGTTGTGCTAACAGCCTAGAAACAGGGTCACCGTACACCTTTAATGAGGGTGTTTGTGCGTGTGAATGTTACTCTCAGACTCTCAAATTTTCCTGCCTCAGATTCTCAATTCTGAACTACTTCAAGCTTAAACCAGTTTTTTCAGATGTTGTGTTGTATTGTTCTGTTCTAAAAATATTACAGCCATTGTGTAGATTTTCTTTTATTTATTCTTTTGACACAGGCCAGTGAAAAGCCACCCATTAAACATTAGCAACCCACAGCACTGCGTGACGATGCACTCAGAACACCTTAGCAACTGCACTGCAGCCAACAACAATAAACATGCTAAAAACAATGCATAGCAACACCCTAGCAACCATATAATATAGTGACATGCTAGAAAATCATTCATTAAAATGGTATATAGGTGTGTCACATATATTGTGTTTATTGCATTGTGCTGTTTTGTGTTCTGTATTGTTATTCTGTACAGTGTGTTTGTGTGTGTGTGTGTGTGTGTCAATAAAGTTTAGTTGAAAATGTATCATGAAAATGTATAAGTCTAGGTTTTATTCAGATTTACTGTTTATAATTTTATTGTTTAATATTTAAAATGCTTCCTTATTATTCTGACTTTGCTCTAGTCATCTTCTCTTAAACTAAAGTTCAACGTTTTTTCTCTTTCAGATCCAGATTTCGCAGTCGTTCTTCGCTCAGCTGTGGTTGCAAAGTTCACGGGAGACCCAACAGAGCTGGAATGCAAAGTTACAAATGTGTCAAATTTTCACAGCGGCCGTTTGGGAGTCTTGTGGTTGTTTCGAGAAATTGCGCCGGGTGACGACCCAGTAAAAACTCGCACTGTTGCATCACTGGATGAGAACGGAACCCTCGTACCAGGCAAGTCATATAAGAGTCGCATGGAGGCGGGACTTATCACGGTTACCCGGGCGGAAGCGTACACGTTTAAGCTCCGCCTCCTGTACACAACGGACACCGATGTGGGCGAGTACACCTGCGGCATCACGGCATGGTTTCAGTCTCAACCTGGGGACTGGAAAAAGGCCACAGAGCAACTGACCCCGCCTCTCAAACTCAGCTTTGCTAACAAGAGTAAGTGTGCAAGATTTAATCATTTAAAAACATAAGATATAATTTACTCAGAACATTTGCTCACCTCCTTGTTGTTTTAACCTTGTGTACATCAGTACATACTCATTTTTTGTGGTATACAGAATGTTTGAGCTGCTATTTTCCATAAAACAAAAAACGTAACATATACCATTAAATTAGTCCAAGCATCTGAATTACACTCTCATTAACATTCGTACAAATTCTGTCCCAGCACGTCACACCTTACGTTCGCAAGAGGTCGTGGGTTCGATTCTTAGGGAACACACATACTTATAAAATGTATAGCTTAAATGTACCGTAAGATGCTTCAGGTAATAGGCTGACATTCATTTTCGCTTTGAGAACCTAAAAGAACTTTAAGCTTGGCTTTAAAATTGCTGTGATTTGGCACCACACACATAAACGATCTCACCTGTCTGTGTTTGTGAAGAGGAAAGCCGGAGTGTTTGTTTGTGTTGACGGCTGTTTTAGCGAGATGTAAGAGGCGAGAAAAGACAATGTAATAATTCTTATCACCAGAATTCAGAACATCTGCTTGTGCTATAAAAAAGCAATTCAGTGCATGTAAAATATGAAATATTATAACACAAAAGGTGCCTGTGTTTCTCGAGAGGTCTCAAAATCCAGCAGCTGAAATGTTCTTGATGAAACTGCAGTTTTCACACGTCACTAAACGCTGTGACACCTGACATTACAATGCAGCGTTTTCCTGCATCTGTTGCGATGTCTCCCCATTGTGACATAACAGGAAACCCATATACTGTACAGTGAAACATTTAAAGCATTTGTATGTTTGCAATGGCAAATTATCATGAGCTAATATAACTAACGGCCATTTTTGTCGCATGCTGACATGTGCTTGTGGGATAAATGCGATTGTCTGCAGGATGCAATTTATTCTGACAGACTGTTTCACTGCAGCGCTGCATCAACAGTTGCAGCTTTAATGACTTCCAGAAACATTTGGCATAATTTTGCCATCATCTGATATTCTACAGTACCAGACAAATAAACTCATTCATCAGAAAACATGGCCTCCGTACAGGTGCATTAAATGCAAACACAGCGTGTTTGGTACCGCATGAGCGATTCGCTGCATGCGGTTGCTTTCTGTGAGAAGGTTATTGTTAAAATGTTACTCTTTCGTAGCTCAAGACTTCTCAGTTATTCTCAGTTCTCAAACTGAAGGTCTCGTTGAAGTCTCAGATGTCTCCTTTATAGGAGAAATGAAAATACACGTGAATCAAAATTTGACACAAATAATTAAGTTAAAAAATGGGTCCTACAACCTAACATTGTTAGCTGGTTACTCATCTTTCCTAAACAGGTCCAGTTCTCGGTGTGGTGGCCCGTCGTCTTCGAGAAGCTACGACTGCTGGTTCCACATTTGAGATGAGCTGCCAGGCCAACACACAGAACCTCCCGCCAGGAACCGCCTTCTCCATCCTCATTCTAGCCGAGGAGTCTGTAGGGTCGCCCAGCCGCAAGCTTGCCTCGCTGGGCCCCGAGATGGTCCTGAAGCTAGAGGACTGGGCCGAGCCGGGTCGAAGAGACAGTGTGATGCTGGTGAAGACCGGGAAAAAAGAATTCCAGTTCCGGATCCAGGGGGTACAGGTGACCGATCGCGGGTTCTACTCGTGTGAAATGAAAGCTTGGTCAAAGCAGCCTGGAGAGGATTGGATGGAGATGGCCAAAGGAGCTTCCAATAAGGTCCAGATCGCTTTTGAGCACAAAGGTGAAATTTTTAGACGTTTTTGAGTGAATCTCACTGAAACGTTTTTTTTTTTGGTATTTATTTGGTTCAATTTCCATGGTGCTGACAGGGAATGTTCTCAGTACGTTGGCTAATGTTGTGTAAAAGTTCATCTCAAAGTTATCAGAAAATGCTCTTGCAGTAATGTTAATAGAACCTTTTTAAACATTATATATCTAACATATGGGAAATGTTATCCTTAAAAAAAATGCTACAGAATTAAAAGTTTGAATAATGTTCTGATAACCAAACAGTAATAAAAAAATATAATGTGTGGTTTCAAAATCTTACACAGTGGAGAAGATATTCCAGGTTCTGCTCTATTTCTGTGTCTTCAGAACGAAGCCTTTTTGCTAATGGCCTAATGAAGAGTTAATATTATTTTCATGAAGCTGAAACGATGACGTTTTGTTGAACTCTCAATAGGTCCCGCGTTCGACGTGTCCATCAGTTCAGACACCGTGAGTATTTCCCCCTGGGAAACCGCAAAGATGGAGTGTGACGTGAGGGTCAGTGGCACATCACCCACCGCAGGCGAGTACAAAA
>JAZGTK010011317.1:0-15703 GCA_036877625.1 Ambastaia sidthimunki | reverse complement strand
ACCATGTCTTTGGTTACAGGCAGAGACAGAGTCACTAGAGACTGTCCTCTTCTCTTAAACCTGTCTGCCCTCACAATCTGCCCCTTACTTAAGATCTGAAAAAGAGATGATGGCATCAGCTTCAGTGATATTCTGCTAGTGAAGTGAAATTTAGGAGCCTCAGGGTCAAAGGCTTGATCAAATCAATTATTCTACAATCTAGCCTATCTGTGGCTGATGTGACACATTTTACATCACTCCAATGATATGATGATATGACTGTCACTCACCATGTATGTGTAATCTTGATCTCTGACTCCTGGACTCTTCCCCGTGTTCAGATTGACCTTCATCTGGTCACCGATCTCCAGCTCTGCAGCATCAATGCCAATGTGCAGGTAATTGTTGGAGCCGCCTTTGGGTTGGTAGGCCTGAGCTGTCATCTTCTTCACTGCCTGCTGTTTATCTTCTAACTGTGGGTCTCTGGTCTTTACCTGAAAAGAATGTAAAACATACTTCAGGGAACTTTTTTTCAGAGACTACTTTTTAATCTTACATACTTTTTTAACAAACAACATTTGTGTTGTTTTAACTCTGGCTCAAAATCACCAACAAAGCAGATAAGCAGGTCTCACAGTGATCTCCAGTGCAGAAGATCCTCCAGGCGTGTTAATGGTCAGTTTTGCAATCCCGTTGGCTTTTGTTTGACCTCTGATCCCTCCAGGATAGACCTCCACTGCCACATTTTTAGCCGGTGTCTGATCAGGATTTGTCACATAAACCTTTTGCAAAAGGAAAAGAAAATAATTTATGTCAATCGACTTAAAATGCACTCAAAGTACACATTTCACATTAGTCCACGTTCCCTTGAAATCAAACCCACAACCTTGCTGTTGCACATGCCCTGTTCCTCTGGCTGAGCTCCAGAACATAATAAGCATTGAACATTGTAAACATCACGTCCATGTTTCATACCGAGACATCAAAGGGCATTCCAGGTTTGAAGAAGTGAGGTGTCCCCTTGAAGTGGATGGTGTACGGTGATGTCACGATCTGAATGCCTTTCCTCTGAGCTTCTACCATTTCACTGCCTGAAACACACACATAATAATAGTCACACATATCTTACACTGATTGTTTCCTTAGGCCAGAACATGCACTACACAGGTATCTACACAAGCTCAATTTTGTGAATTGCAGAACGTCCAAATGTGTCCGAGCACAATTCATAACACTCTGGAAGTATGTGCTGCGTTCTTAGCGAACTAAAGCAGACAAGCTTAACTCACCTAAATTATAACACACCCAATCTACTGACAGACATGTGAAGGTAATTCTGTTGCCCTTTACTAGCAACAGCAACTGCAGGTTATCACACACACGTTTTTGTTGTGTTTGCACGTATTTTGTTGCATATTTCAGACCTTTGACACTGAATGTGTTGTTGTTGAAAGTAAAAAAAAAAACTAAACTAAATCAGGATGAGAGGATTTTCTGCTTGTCATATATTGTCTTGGCCATATAAAAATAAAGATAGTTTTGTTTTCATTTTGGCTTCTGTATAAAAAATGCAAAATCAAAAGCAGAAATAAAGATGTCCGAGATAAACTGGCAATGACTGGTATAATTGTTTATAAGCAGGTGTGGTTGGCTCTTACCGGTCTCTGTTAAAACACTGACTGAGATGTACAGTGACTGGCCAACAATCTGATCGGTGTTTGGGAAGGTATCTGTGATGTGTCTCCTCTTCAGCTCCGCTCTTCCACTTCCACCCCAAATCTGACATCACGCAACCAAGAGTGTG
Organism: Ambastaia sidthimunki; assembly: GCA_036877625.1. Lineage (NCBI taxonomy): Eukaryota > Metazoa > Chordata > Actinopteri > Cypriniformes > Botiidae > Ambastaia > Ambastaia sidthimunki. The sequence goes on along the minus strand of JAZGTK010011317.1, from coordinate 13,920 downwards.
TATGTGTGTGTTTAGTTTAAACTGACCAAATAATCTTAAAGGTGAAGTTTGTAATCTGTTTAAATGGTAAATTCGTTTCACTTATCCCAATTGAATTCACTTTTATTAAAGCCATTCGTGGGTTTGGTGCTATCAAATTCCTTGATGAGCCAATGGCCTGATTTTAGGAGTTTATCAGTTTATTGTCTGTAAGGGGTTGCAATTGCAATAAATTATAAGTTCACAATATTTCGTCCTCGCATATAAAAATAACAAATATACAGTATGTGTGTACAGTATGTGTGTACAGTTTGTGTACAGTTTGTGTACAGTGTGAGCTGATAAAATATAGAGGTAAATCTGACCAAAATTCCTGTTGGGGACATTTGGGGAGTTTTCATTTGTAAAAAATGATTTTTATTTTATACCTTCACTCTCTGTAAGGACCCAGGTATACTGATCTTCCCTTTATCTTCTGTTATCACACCAAATACAACAAATCCATGACCATTGACCTTCTCCCCAAACAAATACCTACATCACACACACACACACAGCTCAGACTAATGCAGTAACATCTCTCTGTCTACAACATTATACAGAATCAATATGTAAATGGATATAATAGTGTAAAATGTCAGGTTCCGTACTTGGCCTCAATGTCAACAGACAGGCTGTCGTCATTCACGCAGAAGAAGGCTTTCTGTGGTTTCAAGGAAACCTCAAAGCTGGGCAGGACTGCAAGAGGAACAGAAAGAACTTGAGCTAATTTCATCAATTTCTAAATATCACAGTTCTAGTGTTAAAGAGCCCAACTCTGAGACCAACCATATTCTTTGACCTCAAATTCACTGGAGAAGTTCTTCTGAGGGCTGTTCTGGTGCCAGGCCACAACTCTCCACATCCCTATGCTAAACAATCAAATGATTTGCCATTTATGAGCCTATTGAAAAATATTTAAAAGCTACAAAACAGGTCTTAACACATTTAAAGAAGTAACCATGTCTGAAATAGTCATGTCTGAATACAACCTAAACTCAAGCAAGGAACAGACTTAATGAAGTTTGTAAAATCAAGAAATGTAATTTTGTTAGAATAATGTTGGTAACACGGTTGATTATTTATTACGTCAAGTGTACAGGGAGTATAAAAACTGGTCTTTTATGTTTTCTTGTCTAAAATAATAAGTTAACAAGAATGTATTACTTATTTATATGTTATAAGAATTTATAACAAAAGTAATAAAATATTACAACAAATCATGTCAATATTTTTCATAATGTTAATTTTGTTCAGTAAAGAACATGCATTTTGTGTCTTTATTAGGATTTATTTGAGACACACTCACCTCACCGGATCAGTCAGACTGAAACTGCCTGATGTCATTCCGCCTTTAGCAAAGACATTTTTACTCTGAACACTGATGCTGTCAGGTGTCTGTCAACATTTAACGTCACAAATGCAAGACATATGTAAATATACCTGTGTTAAGACAGACTCACAATACACAAACATAGTAAACACTTACCAAGATCTCCACGCGGACTCCACTTTCAACAGCCTGCGTCATTCCAGGACTGAGTGAGAAAACTCTGTAATGCACTAGAAAAATGTTAAATGAATTAGAAAACAGAAATTAAATCTGAAAACTTTAAATTCAGTACAAGCGCCCTCATGACAGTCCCCAGAAAAATGTCCTATGTTTGGAATGAGGGAGAAAAAAGAAAAATGACAGTTCGTTTTTGGGCGAACGGTCCCTTTAAACATGTTGCCATAACAAGGAGACTTTTTGCTGTGTGGTTATTTATAATTAAACTATAGTGGAAATAGTTGCGTGTGAGTATTTATAGCACACCCATGCTGTTGGGAGTGTAGATGGTTTTATCTGTCTGTAGGAATATATGTCCTGACTGGAAGGTCAGTAGGACATGTTTCTCCAGCAGCTTCTGTGGAAACTGAGCCTGCAGGACGGCATATTGCTGAAGGCCCTTCTGAAAACTGTACGCATTAGCAGACACCTGCAGGTAGAGAGAAGCTCACTGACAACAGAGAAATAACACGACCACAAACACACAGTCTCAGGCTCAGTTCTCATCTCATGCAGAGCAGAAGACTCCTCACCTCTATCTCCACCAGCTCCTGGTAGTTTTTGGCAGCTGTCAGAGTAACTGAGGTGCTAGTAAGTTCACGGCCGTTACCTTGAGGATTTCTGACAGAGATTCTGACATTCAGACTCACTCCAGTGTAGTCCTGCGCCTCCACAAACAGTTTCTCTGAAGCTCCCACCCGCAGCACGTTAGGGGCTGAGAGAATGTAACTAACAGGCAAACAAAGAGGAATTCATGAGGAACAGAGGTCACTTATTACCTGTGACACTATGCAAATCTAAATACAATAACATATAGTGCCGTGTGTTTCAAATCTTTTAAACATTTAAAGAATCTTTTAACATTTAAAGATGTTAAAGAATTCAACAAATCTACAGTTTTACAAAGGATATCACAATGAAAAATGCACTTTATTATTTATTACATTTATTTATTAAAATTAAGGCTGCACAACTTAAAAATAACTTCAAATTTATTTTTAAAAAATCAAGATTAATTTAAAATAAATGTTTTAATGAAAGTTTTTATATTAATAAAGCTGAATGCAAAGGAAAATAAATATGTACACTTTACACACACAACAATCATACAGTTGAGATTCTTGGTACATGATGGAGAAAGACTTTAGATAAATCAGATACAGCACGTTTTGAAATGCTGTTACACAGTGTATCACACCTGCTTTCATATGATTGTGTGTTTGTGTGTGTGGTTTATACTCACAGGGGGGCACAGTTTGATTGGAGGGCTAAGCAGACGAGTACCACAGCCAGAAGCCACACTGAGCATGCACGCATCCTGCCTGTCTGCGCGTTCCTGCGTCTGAACCATCACGTCCTCACGAACAATTTATCCTACAAGTCAATCCCTCCTTCTTCCCTGACAGCAGCATCAGAGGGCTCTTACTGTTGAGCAACACTGAGCTGAGTCAGCAGTGAGATGTGCGTGATTACTCTTGTGAAACCATCACTGTACACAAGAGTGCAAGAGACCTTCCACTTCACACTACAGTCTTATCACACCGGATCAATGATCATCCTTTACAATATTAACATCAAAATCAATCACTCTGCCCCTTAATGACAGCCGATCGACACCCGATGATCCATCCAGCAAACTCTGAGTGTGCTGAGGAACAAGTGCTTCTATTGGAACAAGAACATCAGTTCAGAAGAGTTCAAACCAGTGACCTGCTGCACAATCATAAATATGACTGATTAATAGCATCTGAGAATCTGGGATTTATATATATATTCATACACTTCAGTGTTATAAAGGATTATCCACTCTGTTGTGTATTGCTTTTAAATTTTACTTCCATTAAACTTACTCCACCCAAACAGAGATGAAGAAATGTGTTATCTGCACACAAACGCAAACTCACAGTCAAACTGAAATTCAAAACCACAGTTACTCAGCTGCTAGAGTTTCTATTTTACTATTGTTTGAGTTTACCATTTGTTTTCTTTTGTGCTCATCAATTATACAACCATGCAAATTTTGATCAACATGAAGCTAAACTGTTTGTTTTTCTACATCTTACCCATTAAAAAGAAACAATTCGATGTTTAATGTAGTAATTTTGTTTTTTATTGTGCATTTGTGTCTTTCACAATCATCAGCTGAACATTTTCTTGGGTTTCCTCGTTTAGTGGCATCTGATACAATGTACATTTCAAGTGATGTAGTTTGTATTAAATGTTGGGAAAGCGGGTTAATTAAACCAGTTTAAAGTTCAGCTACACAAATGCTTATTTGCTTTTGCAGTATTACAAAATCTGTTGAGCAATACATTGCAAAAACATTTTCATTTTTGCTGCTTAATGAATTGTTTGGTGCTTCATAACTGTTTGTCATTCAGATTGTGCAGAAAATCTGTAACGGGCCGCTTGAAAGCAGATTCCTGATGTGATGTGAACACAAACCATAACTAACAATGAACCGTATTTCGTTCGTATGAACCGTAGCAAATGAAATGTTCAATAGTATTTTTGTAATCAAGACTCTGTTATGTGCATACAAAGATGACTTTCCAGAAACCAACATATCCTGGGAAATATTCAGTGAAGTAAGAGTGTGACAGCTATCACATAAAGGTAAATGTACAGGATTACAGACAGCTCATGACAATCTTCATGATGAGCATCCGAAGTTGAAGAGGTGCTCGGCGAGGGCGGTGATGCCGAGGTAATTCTCTCTGTATTCTGCTGTCTGGGCCTCAGCCTCTGTTGGCCAGTATTCAATCCAGGTCTGTTCACCCAAACTGTACCTCAGACTGCAAACCAACATAAACATCATGGATGCTGCTCACACACTGACACAGTATGCAGTCACTGGCTACAGGATCAAAGGGTTTATGCTTCATTTTCACATTAGACCATGTTCTCATGCTGGAGATTCAGAGCCTTCAGCTTAGCTTACTTCAGGGTTAAAGCCGTTTTATGATGTTTCTTGGCTACAGTTAATGAAAGCAAATTGACAAAAGCAAAGTCATTCTTGCAGCAGTATTGACTAACTCTGATACCTGTAACAGATGCAATTTCCATTCTGTGAGTATTAAGTTTTGATGCTGAAATCATCTTAGTCATGATCGTACAGAGCCTACAGTTGCACCAAACGTACAAACAGCCAAAACCCAAATCAACATGTTTACAGAGATCTTACCTTCCACCAAGACTGGGAAGAGTTTTGGTTTGACCCATGATCAGGTAGGTTTTGCCTTCCTGAAGTTTCAGAAACTCTCTACAGTGAGGATGAGCCAGGAAAGACCTCATCTTGCCTTCTACAGCTGCTTCAGTGCCTAGAAAACTATCCACTCTTAACTCTTGTGCATTCTGAGAATTATTCCAACAACAAGTCTTATAGCACAATATTGATCCCTCTATTTACATTACGTTTTCACCTGAAGTATGTCTAAACTCAGGTTCAACTCTAAAGTAGAAATGTAAAAGTTAAAGGCAACAATGAACAAAGTAAAATGCAAACAATGACTAACAAAACATCAGTCAAAAACAAGAAAAAGAAATTAATCTTTTTAAGCGTTATTCACATATTCAAATTTCTTTTTCACACTATATTTATTAATGTTTGTGCTCATTTATCTCCTTCCATCCCCTCAAAGAATGGTTCTTATACAGGACACTGTACCTTCCTTCAGTACACGCTCAACAGTCATGTTATAGACGTCTGCATGCAGCGAGAGCTCCACGCCCAGCACTCGGGTCTTATAGACTATAAAAGAGTGACACTGTAGCTGAAGTCAGTTCTGTCTCATTCGCTGAACATCTCTTCTTTCATACAAGAGCAAACACACAAACTCTGAACGCTCATGCCTTTACCGTAGTCTACTTCAGTCGCACAGGCCTTGTCAGCGCGCAGCGAGTCTTTCATTCGATGTTTCTTCTGTAGACTGCAGTTCTCTGTAAATACACCACAGGTTTATTCTTCTCTCTGTCCTGTAAAGCACAAAAGATCATGAAGACAAACATGGACCTTCAGATTCTCAGATACCTTCAGCACACTGGCACATGTCCCCATGACAGAGTCGATTCAGCGCTCCATCTTTCTTGTGAGGATGGTAGAACTTCACACAGCGATGGTCTGTGAAGAACGTGTGTTTTAGAGCTGTGTGTGTGTGTGTGTGATACACGAGTGTGACGTCAGCGTACCTGGAGAGTTGTATTCATACAGAATGACTCCAGCGGGCTGCAACATGCCCACTTCATTCATCTGATGTATTCTGAAGACAAGCCTCTCTCTCTCTTTATGAGATATCTAATGAAAAACACACAATTATTAGTATCTCTATTTATCAGTTTAACAAATGTGATCACTTGCAATTTCATTACAGTTCAGCATGACTACCTCATAGTACCACTTCAACATCACTGTTTCATATCCAATTTTTTCTGGTTTTGTAACTAGCCACACGTGACTGTGAAAGCAGATGTCATTGTGGCGACTGTATCCATCTCTCTGTAGTGCACTTGTGAGCAAACCTTATTCAAGAAGATGATGACAGATCCATGTTCTGTAAGTTCCATGTTCTTCTCAAATCTATGGATGTACTTGTCTTTGCCATTAGACAACTGATGGATAGAGAGACATTATCATCCTCAAAAACACAAACAACTAATATCACAAACCGAAACAGCAGCTGCACAATGTGCAGGAAGAATTAATCCACGGGCATGAAACGTATTTCTTACGGGGGTAATTATAATTGGTGTTTGGATTTCACCACCTGACTCTTGCCGTTTTGGATTCACAAAATTGTTTTTTACCTTTAAAAGATCGTTGTCATCCACCTTAAATCCTGTCAGCAGGCCAACATCCAAAACAGACATGTCAGCGTCCCGGTCTGGATTCTTGAAACTGCACAGAGAACAATGTGAGGTAAATCACAACAGAATCATCTAACATGTTATTCAAAAGAACCTGCAGTTCAGGCAAAATCTGCGTTTAACTGAGAATCAGACTAAAAACATATAACAGACTGAAAAATAGAAAGATGGGGGATTTATATACGTACTAGATTTCAACAGTGAGCAGATACGTTCCAATGGCCCCTGGAAAGGACACTTCATGCAGAAAGACAACACTGATAAATGCTACCAATAGTATTTCTGAACAAACACGTACAGTGAAGTTACAGTATAATGCAATGAGACATTAATACAGTCGTGATGTGTCGTTACCCTGAGGCTCTTTTTTTATCTGCACATTGAGGTCAAACGTCTCACAGGCTCTTGTTCTATCCTCAGGTAGAGCGTAATACAAGGTATAAACCTGCAGGACCAGTGACCAATCGCACATTTGAAATGATATTAGCAGTTAAAAATAATGATTTCTGAGTCAACTGTAAACAGTTTAAATGTGTTCATGTCAAATGACATTTCATCACAGATCGTGTGAGTGCAGTTGTGAGTGTGTGTCCGTACGGAGAGAGTGGCCGTGCCCGTCCCTCGTGCAGTAATGTTAAAGTTCTGCATCAGCATCACCTGTTACTCACACATCAGAAACTCACTTCACTTCAAGTAATACAAAAGCCAAAATCAGACAAATACACACACACAAAATATAAACATTCTACAATCAAACAAATGTGCAAGTGTGTTTCCTCATATTTACTCTCTCACCTTCTCTGAGCGCGTGACGTGGTTGTTGGAACGTGTGAACTTCCATTTTTTATTAATTTTCCTTCCCTCCACAGAAACTTCGACATCCAGGTTGAAGTCCTGCTTCTTGGCTTGAGTGCGATATTCAGCGACAGCCTGAAACACTATGATGGTTGCCTGAGAGACAGGAAGTCTAGTTATAGATGTGCATGGTAAATAAATGAGAGGTGAGCGGTTACTTGAAACTCTTTTGTGTGGTTGTTTATGTGAGTGTGATGTTCACCTGCGTGGTGCCTTGAGCCCCATACTGAGCTCTCTGTCTGCGCAGCCAGCGCACGGCCTGTCGCGCGCCCTCAAAATCCTTCACCTTCACCAGGGCGAGCACCGCATAGCCTGTGGCCTCCAGAGAGTGATGGTGTGGCCCAGGAACTTGCCAAAAAGTGCCAGCTGTTAAGGAGACAAATTTAAGAAACGGTTGCCATGAACACATGTATGTTTTTTGTGCTCTGTAATGTGCTCCGAGGAGGCCCTGCTCCATTTTCCTTCACTATAAAACATTTTTGGCCCAGTGGATTTTAGAAATTGAAGGTAGAAGGAGATGCTGGCTCTTGTTAGTTTAGTGTGTGAACTAGCAAACAGTTTTTTAATGAACTGTTTAAAGTTTAACAATGAGATCACTTCAGTCTCACTTTTCTGTGAGTTGGTAATTGTTTTAAGGTTTTACCACCATGAAACTGATTCTCTCTATCATATGTACAGCTGTGTATTAATTCATTACACGCTTCATATAGTTGACAATCATAACGTGTGCATGACGTTCGTGTGGATTATGCACGCAGTTTCTTTTCCGGCATCGGTGTTAAATATGCGTGTATGATGTTTTTTATCGTTATGTCATACTGTATTAAATTAACACTTTCATTTTGCTACAGTATATGCGATGTGTGTTTTTCAGTTTGTGAATATAGGTAGTGTGGTGAGTAACTCGCTGTGTCATTCATGTGCATATGTTTAGCGCCATTTACTTAATATTAACATATCAACGTACAGTTTCTGATGCATCTCATTTTTTTTATTTTACAACATCTCTTATCATAAAGCTGTACTACTGCAGACATATAAACACTGAACTAACTCCTAAACTTCATTTACATGCTCATTTCTTTTCTGCTTATTGATGTAAAGCTGTAGAAATAAAGTTGACTTGACTTTATATTGCTGCTGTTTTTCAAAAGAATTTCCGCTCATGAACTGATCTATAATTATTAGTTTCCTGACCTTCATTTTGTCTGGAATGACTCATCAAGATGTCTTTATTGAGTTTGCCAGCAAGAGCCAAAGCGTAAGAGGTCACGGCGACAGCGTAAGGGTTGGTCAGACTGTGAACTCTGAGCGTCAGGTAAGTCACAGCTCTGTCCAAACTGGCCCCCAGATTCTGTGATCGACAGAGAAACACAGAGTGACTGAAGCTCACACAGATCTCACACARAGCTGTTTGCTGGCGTCTGACTTACAGTGACAGATGCGGCACAAATCTCGCTGCTCTCCTGCACAGCGATCAGAACAAACGCCGTCAGGGCAGCGTCTGCATCCTTCCCCCGTACGTCACCCTGAATCAACACAAACAAACACATGCTGTAAGAAACGGTTATTAACTGTAGTTGAGTTACTGCAAGATTTCTTACACAGCATATTTTCCTCCAAATAATTTTAAGTGATTATTTAGAGTTGTATATTTTTATTTAACATCAATTTCTTTTCGTATTTAATATATAATAATAAATAATTTTTCTTGTGTTGTGTTAAGTATTAAAAGAGGATTTATCTCAACCATGCTAAACTCATTGCCAAAGGCAATACATGTGACAGATATATCTGCTATGAGAAAGAATACAATGATTTGCTACACCACTGTGACTCACAGTCATCTCTTGATGAAATACATGGGCATCCTCTTTAAACGTGCCATCAGGCAGCTGTTTGTTCATAACCAGCCATGTGAGGGCGCTGCAGAGCACATTTTCCTCTAGCACAATCAAGTCACTGGCCATTGCTAAGACTTTAGCCACATATGCCGTCAGCCTGAGGCAGAGGAAACACTCATGTGAGACAAGGCTAAGAAACTTTATTTCATTAATGGAGCAGATAAACGGATTCTTTTGAGATCAGTGGCTTTTCACACTGCGCTGTGGGATTTGAATGCTACGGTTAGACGCTTAGCAATATGTTGCACTCATTTGAACAGCGTGTGCCTCATATGTATCACAAGCTGTGTAAACAGTCGTTTTAGCATTTGAGAGTAAACTAAAAATAATGTCAAATGGTGAGGAAAAACACCTCAACTGGAGTGAAAAATGTCTCGGGAGGCATAAAACCGGCCAAGAAGGACTCTCAGGACAACCTGCTTTCTCGCTGATGCAGAAACACGAGACAAGCACTTATTGAAGCGACGGCTTGTTCATGTCATGGGCTCATGACTGCTGAGGTTAACCCAGGGTTTAGCAATGTAGTGTGAGACGTCTGATCAAGAATATCCATGGTTAACTCTAAACTGATAAAGAATGAGCAGTGTGAAACCTAAAACAGATAACCCAGGATTTATGACCCAGGGTTAACTGTTTTTAATATGAAGAGCCCTACACTTTTAAAACACTAGCAAGTCACCATGTGCTGCTGGGTTCTCTCATCAGAATGGCATACGACCCATCTCCTTTACGGAAAGTTAGTATTTGCCGATAACCTTGAGAAAATGAAAAACAGTATATAAATATCTATATAAATGTCCTATCAACACTGCCTTAGCTCTATGGGACATTTATAGATTGGTGGGAGGGGTCTGCTGACCTGTGGCGATATGGTTAATGGCTTCATTCCGGCGGTCCATGCCAACAGCGTCCCACTGATTGGTGCTGTCCAGGTAATGGGTGGCAATGAGAGGTAGAGTCATATACATCATGGTCTCCTCCCCATTACCACGAGGCTGAACAATAAACCGGCCCATGAAATCTCCACTGATGGCCCGCTCAATCAGAACACTAAAGTTCTTACCTTGAAGAACGTAAAGATATCAGAAGATGGAGGCTGAAATAGTCTGAAAGCTGAGCCCTATATTTATGATTTACGGCACTGCTTAAGCTGAAGGTCATAGAAATCTGAGCTCCTACTTGTTACTGAGATGTATGTGTTGGCAGGGGTGTTTGGAACTTGAGCAATTGGTTTGTGGCTCCTGACGGACACATGTACTGCACCTGTCGTACAGGTAAACATTGTAAAAGAACAAAGGAATGACAGCAGTTTGTGTGAGTTTAACATGTGATGTTTTGAGATCTTCTGGAGTTGTCGAGGATATCTCACCTATCTTAGCAGGACTGAGCTCTACAATTGTTTCTTGCACCATGGTCAGCAGACCCTCAGACTGAAAACAGAAAGACAGAAACAGACTGGATTTGTTTACCGAGTTTAAATCCTCTAACAAAACACTTACCACCACCTTACACTTACCACCACCTTCAAGATCTTCCTCACTCCATCAGTGTAGACGGAGTCAAACGCTGCTGCTTTCACTTCAATCCTGTGATCGCCCAGCTCCAGAGGAATCATCACATGGGGAACAGTCCTTGAGGACATTGACTCAACTTCAACTTCTGTGATGTGCGAGCCCTTCCCGCTTGCAGAGCTGCAGATGTGCTCAGTCTCTGTCAATTCCACACGTGCCTGGATGAGAAACCAAACATTGGACAGAGATCGTATCACCAACGAGAGATGCACAGGAGCACAAGGGCATTATTAGCAGGCAACAAGGACAAGAACATACGAAATAGGCGATCCTTAAAGAATACCCAGCATGCGCATTTTAAAACCAGTCACAATAGGTCAGAACCCTAACTCAGTTTCTCAGGTGGCAATCTGAACTTTCTTATCTTTTCTAGAAGATTATGAGAAGAATGCGGAGTTCACAGGCACAGCCAGGTTAAGACAACTAGCGTCAGGTCTGAGATCTGTGGATGTTCTATTTTTACATTAATGAAGTTTTTGACTCATTCTTCAATGATTATTAATTGATATACATGTTTGAGTTTAAAATGATCACCCTCAGTTTTTTTTGGGTGTAATTGTGAATGATGGCTCTGATTTGTAGCTGTTCGTTGCGCACAGCTGAGTGAGGTATCTTCAGCTCGATGAAAAATCTCTTATAAACAATTATCTCGTGAGGATCAGCCACACAAATACCTTTGGAGAAAAACAAAGTAGAAGAATTGTATAAATTAGAAACATGGAACAACATGTCTTGTTAAATAAATAAAGACATTAATAAAGAATATGAAAAAAGATATGAATACATCACCATGAGTTTTTGACAGGCTGATAGCAAAGATTTGCCAGGTAGTGATGGATTCTTTCAGGTAAAGTTTGTCTCTGGTGAGTGATGTTGTTTGACTAGAACATGACACAGTGACAGATACCTCTTAAAAATAGCATGAGGGTCCACTTTAATACTGTAATCTGCCTCCATTGACAGAACCTTCTGTGGAAAACTGACATGTATTTATTACATTTATACTCTACACAGCATTTATGCCCTTTGTAGCTCTGGGAACTATAATCATGTCTGACTTTAATATTTTCATACCGATAACATGCATATCCTCCAGACGAAAGCTCTGCAGCAGTCCGTTAACTGTTTCTACAGTTAATGTTTGACATACGGCACCTGCCAACACTGCTCGCGAAAATCATTAGCTCTGCATCAGTCCCTGCGCTTCACTCACCATAGCCTGTTATTAGCTGGGCAGAGTGGCAGAACCTCCTCGCCCCAAAGCCAGCTGTCTGGAAACTGTGTGCGAGAGGTGATTTCATCAAAACTCTCATAATAGTCCTCTTCTTCACCTGTGCAGGTTAACGGAAAATTAAATGTTGTTAGCAAGGAATGAACGAGAAAACAGTTTACCAAAAGATATCATCATTAACTCACTCAAACCATCATGTCATAAGAATTATTCAGCACAAACTTCATTATTATGGTGCTTTATTTTGTCATTATGGAGCCAAACAGATCAAGTCCCCATTCACTTTTTTAATTATATGGAAATGAGCCACAAGGATAGTTTTCAAAAATTAACTTTTTCAAGAAGCACTCAAAGATTTAAAACAATATGAATGTGAGCAACTGAATGAAGTAATTTCTAATGAACTATTAAATTGTTCCTTTAAATACAGGCAGAAAGTACAGAAGAAATGGGTTCATTTAAACATCGGATCTCTAATGAAAGACTCTTAATAAACCAGACCCGATGAACTCAACCAATCAGGATTTAAATGTTGTCATACATCCATTAGCAGAGCTTGTGTTTCATCAGGATACTGTAAAGTGCTGTAAGATGATGAGGTTGACAGGCAGCTGGATACGCACTGCGAGCCAGAATCATCTCCTGCTCTCCAGCTTCAACGCTCTGAGACAGCACATCCTGGCAGCAGTGCAGAAAGGCCTGAACACATTCTGGTCCATCGCCGATGTATGAGGCTCTGCGTTCACAGCTGTAGCCCAGTTTATTCTCCCTCATTCCATCAACACAGCACTTCTTCAGATCACCAGAGTATTTACCAGCTGAGAACACAACACATTCATTTCTGTATTTAAAGAGTTAAAATGGAGCTGTTGTGCATTGTTTGTTGCATGTGTTCTGAACTGCTGAGCCTCTGTTCTGTGGATGAGGCAAACTCCAGTCTTTTCATTTAACACATGCACTGAATGAAACAAAAAGTCCAGGTTCTCACCCAGTGTGGTTGTCACCTGCAGAAGATTGTTAGATCTGCGTCTTCTCTTTGGAGGAGCGGGACACTCCTGCACTAGAAGATATTCAAATATTAGACTGTTGCTGTATTATGAGACATACAGTAATAGCATTTAGCGCAAAGCTACAGTAATACGATTTTAAACCTAAATTAGAAATCCACTAACAAAAAGGAGCTGAACTTTTGTTTATTTTTTAATGGTTATAAAATACTATATTGCTGGATTTCAGCTGGCTCTATAATTACTAACATTACAGTTACCTGTTCTGGTGTTGGTTCCTCCTGCAGTGCTGGATTCAAACATCAGTCCAGCATCATAGAAAACTCCCATACTGTCCCTTCCACTGCCTGCTGTACAACCAGCGTCATGCTTCTCAATCACGTCCCAGATCTACAGAACACAGAGAGTTTTATAAGAGCTGTTTGTACACTGCAGCCCGATGAGGATTCATCACCTTAGACTGAGTAAATCTGTTCTTGTTGAGAACATGCACAGCCTTGTCTACCGCGACCAGCCCGACTTTAGCTCCAGGATCTCCAGTTATGTGCAGGCTGAACCTTGAACCAGGCTCATAGAACGGCTGTGGCTCGTTCACTTCAACCTTCAGCTGTGAAACACACACAAAGAAGAGTCATAAAAAGTATGTGCTAAAAACATTAAAGATCTTTTTTTAAAGTAAGGTCATAAAAACATTAAAGAGTTGGGGAGCTGAACGCATGATTTTGCTGTGAACTAGCCAGCTCTTATGCTACAGTACTTTATCAAACAAATCCAGTGTTGCCTCCCCTTCATACAGAACACACAATTTAGGGCCTATAGTAACTCACAGTTCCCATGCATGTGTCCTTCACATCAACCCAGACGGAGTCAGAAACCACCTCATCTGACCCCACATGATAATAAGCCACGAAGCGGAACGAGG
>JAZGTK010011316.1:0-15703 GCA_036877625.1 Ambastaia sidthimunki | reverse complement strand
TATCAGAGGAAGTTGCGGAGCTCTGTAGCTGCCCAGTCTCACTTCCTTAGCACCTATGGTGGGACAGGACGTTTCTCCCTGGATGACATTTACACAGACGGACTTCTGGAAGTGATGGATGGCTCTGGGGAAACAACAACATTAGAGCTGGAGGATGTGGTGGGTCCTGTGGGAACTCTTAATAAAGATGCTGACACTGTGCTTGTGTCTGGTGAGGCAGGTAGTGGCAAAAGCACACTGCTTCAGCGACTGCACTTGCTTTGGGCGAGAGAAGCCCTGCTCACAGACATTTACCTGCTGTTCCCCTTCAGTTGTCGAAAGCTGAACGCTGAGCACCGAGCGCTGTCTCTAAAAGATCTCCTCTTTCTGCACTGCTGCTGGCCTGATCGAAATCAGGATGAGGTTTTTCAGTTTATCCTTGACAACCCTCATCTGGTTCTCTTTACCTTTGATGGGCTGGATGAGCTTAAACAGGGTTTCACAGATGAGGAACGTCACTGCTGTCCTACACAGCCAGTGTCAATACCTACACTGCTTTTCAACCTGTTGCAGGGTACGCTAATGAAAGGTGTTATGAAAGTGGTCGCCAGCAGGCCACAAGCTGTGGGCCCATCACTGAAACGCTACCTTCGCAAAGAGGTGCACCTAAAGGGCTTTTCTCCTGGGAGTATTGACTGCTTTGTTAAGAAACAGTATAGCGACCCGGCTATGGCTAGACGTGTCTTCGAGTCTCTACAGGGTAACACAGCATTGCTTAGCCTTTGCCATATCCCAGTATTTTGCTGGATTGTGACCAAGTGCCACCAGGAGATCCTGGGTGGTGAAGATGGGGTTCCTCAAACCGTCACTGATGTATACCTCCTGGTCTTACAGCATTTCTTCCAGCGGATGTCATCTCAGCCCCAAGGAGCTTTGAGAAAAAGCTGGTTGGAGGAACACATAGACACAGTGTTAAAACTTGGACAGCTGGCGTTAGAAGGTCTAGAAGCCTCCTGTTATGTGTTCTCAGGATATGAACTGCAAAAAAATAGGCTCACAGAACATGATATCAACACGGGTTTTCTCATTTACTGCAATGACTTATCTGTCACAGATTGTAAACGCTATGAATTTCTGCACATTACCATACAGTGTTTCTTTGCTGCTCTGTACATCATTCTGAATCATAACAATAACCATTCTGCTATCCCTAAACTTTTTCAGCCTCAGCACAGGCAGCTGTCAGGTCTGTCTCATAGGTGTCTGGGACACTGTGTTGCTCGTCCAGTAGAAGACATGGAGTCCCACATGGTAGAGAAACCAGACCTCCAGATTACAGCTCAGTTCGTGTCAGGACTTTTGTCCCAGCAGCATCGCAATCTTCTAATAGACTGCTATCCGGCTGCTCTGCGTGAACGCAAAGTCAAGCAGGTAGTGAAGTCATTATCCAAAGCGATGCAGAGACATTTCAGGTCTATTCCTCGTCCTGTAGAGGGTGAAAAGAAGAGCATGCATGCCATGCCAAGTTTTGTTTGGCTAATCAAGTGTATCTATGAAATGCAAGACAACAGTATTGCTCAGGAAACTATGGCTAAATTGGATGTTGAACACCTGAAACTCACCTACTGTAACATTGGACCTGTGGAATGTACTGCATTGGCGTACGTGCTGAGGCATCTGCGGAATCCTGTTGGCCTACAGCTGGACAACAATTGCGTAGGAGATGTGGGCGTTGAGCAGCTTCTTCCGTGTCTTCATATGTGTCACTCCCTTTAGTAAGAACAGTGGTTAACTGTTAATGGTTTTGTGTGAATCAACGTTTAGGCTACTAGTTTAATTGTGTTTAACGTGAGAGTTCATTAAAAATGCATTTCTGAATCCCACAGTTTAAGGAACAATAACATAACAGATGAAGGAATCCTGAAACTTGTGGAAAAGGGAGTGCACTGTAACAGCTTTCAAAAATTAGCGTGAGAAAATCAAACAACTGTACTTTTAACAATCATGCATTTTTTTTATCACATACTTAATATACTAGGTTTCATTACTACCTCAATGTTTCCACAGTCTGTTTAACAACAAGCTTACAGATGCTTGCACCAAACACTTTGCTTGGCTGCTGAAAACAAAGCAAAACTTCCTCGCATTGAGGTCAGTGCTTGCTTCTTCAAAGGTTAATAGTTCTGGCCTTTGGGATGCCATATTTCATATTATATCTGATCAGTTTTAGTATATGTGGAAATGCTTGCTCAAATGTTTAACTGCTTTGTAGGCTTGGAAATAACAACATTACATCACAGGGAGCAGAGCAGCTAGCAGAGGGCCTAAGTTGCAACCGGTCCTTGCAGTTCCTAGGGTGAGGTTAATTATGTGAGGAATCCATTTCTGTAACTGTCTAAAACACTGTAACTGTGTCCTAGCAGTTATCAATGTAAATATCTTTTTTTTTAATGTATTGTTACACACAGATGAAATTGTATATTCATTCTGACTCTTTATTTCTAGATTATGGGGAAATCGAGTAGGGGACATTGGGGCTGAAGCATTGGCAAATGCTTTAAAAAACAGCACGACTCTAATATGGTTGAGGTATTCATGTATAATCCTATATATGAAAATAATCCTGCAATGTAGAGGTTAATATGAATAATTCCCAACTTGTAGCTTTCATGCTAAATAGTGAAAAAATAAGTTTCCACTTTACAAAACAGATTAAACTAAAAGTAGCAAAGTGCTGAGTTGTACTACAAAGCAGAAAGGGTTTTTGTTGACATTATTTCTGTTGCTTTATGTCAGTCTGGTAGATAATGAAGTTGGTAGTCAAGGTGCAAGTGCTTTTGCTGAACTCATCAGTCAGAGCAAAACTCTGAAGGAATTATGGTAACATATTTAACATGCATTAAATACACATTTAGCGCATTATTTGCATATTTAAACATGTTTCTTAGATTAACATGCACTCTCTCAATCTCTTTCTCAGGTTAAACAAAAACTGCATCAGCAGGGATGGAGTGGAGTGTCTGATAAAAGCACTAAAAATAAACTCTAGCATTAAGGAAGTCTGGTAAGAACATTTTACACTGTTAAAGTTGTGCTAATATCTATTATGTAGCATTTATGTAAAATGAGGTCAATATAATGTGTAATTAATTATATAACAGCAAACTGTTGCAATGCACACATAAGAATTAGTAGTTATGAAACCAACTGGAACAACTTAAATTATTTTAATTGAATCTTGAACAAACAGAAAGATAATAGGAGTATAAAGAATTGTTTCTACTCCTAAAGGCTGAGAGGAAACAATTTGAGCCCAGAGGAAGAAGAAGAGCTGGAAAAACAAGAAAGCAGACTGACCTTCTGAGGACAAGAGGATTCACAAACTCTTACATACAGTGTACAAGACTGGACTGAGAAGAGAACTCCCACATACACATATATGCACACATTGTGTGCCATGGAGTAGGTGATCAAAGTGTATTATAAACTGTTAATCTGGAGTACAGGTGTCTTGCTAGCTCAATATCCAGAGGACCAGTCAGAAGGTCCCTGATAAGCCCAGAAGAGGCTGAAGAATTGCTGAAACCCCATTTTATCATTTCGCTTTGAGAAGGACTTAACAGACATATTGGAAAACAAACTGTACTTTAAAAGAGGGCACAATAACACAACATGAACATGTTTAGTGTATTTGAGGGTCTGTAACTTAGATAATTTTTAAATTATGTTTCTTTAATTCTTTCATACTTGTATGACTTACAAGCTATATCTCGTTTTGTTTGTTTGTTTATTAGTTTGCATAAATATATTAAATCAGAACAGTTATACCTACTGGATGTTGTTTACTGAACACTTTTTAGGAGCATGCTGCAAAAAAAACATTTAAAACAAAACAAGGAAAATATATAATAGACACGATTACTTTTTTTTACATAAAATGTATTAAAATTTGTATTGTGCGTTCAGATTTATATGCGCTGAAAATGCGCTAAATAATGTACAACCTGTCACGCTGCCAGTTCAAACTCAAACTCGTCAGCCAAACTACTGGAAAACCCCAGGAGGCGGGTTTAAATGAAAGACAAGCGAAACGACCAATCAGAGCGGTGTCTGTCAGACTTTGGCCAATAGTAAAGCAAGACGCTCTTCACGAAGGTAGCAAGAATGGTTTATCGACACAAATACAATCCCACACTGTAAATAACACTCGCACCTTGGTTTTAAATTAAATAAACGGTATCGACGCTGTCAGTATTATCAAATTTGTTCGTGTTCCGCTCATCCTCTCCTGTTTTCGTCAATACTATATCCAGCAAGTTTAAAGTGCACGGAGCAGAAGACTGTACCATCCGTAACCGGTAGTAATGCACAGTGGAGTCAGCTATGAAACCATCCGGCAATGTCAAATAAACACCATCATCACTAACAGCGCCATGGGAGCCTTACAACAATAATCGCCATCGAAGACGTCCAGACAAATACCGGGATATTTAAACGTCAGGTAAGGACAGTCTGATCAGTCCTGGCTGATGTCTGATACCGGATCAGCTTAAGATGTGTAACAAGATCTGATGATCTACTGCACAGGCCAACACAACGTTATTTAGCGACGGGTTTTGCTCTAACCCGAACTGGACGTTTGTTAAGAATAGCACATCACCCTGATCGTCATTGACCATTATTGTGTAAGGCCTGTCTATCTCTACTGTAACCTTTTCATTCAGCATTCAGAGTGGTGATGAGGAACAGCCGCTGGCTATAGATGTTTAGCACAGATGCCTTATTTACATTACGTCTACTGTAATGTTACATCATAACAGTACAGTAATGTTCCTTGTGAAAGCCAACCAGTGTTGCTTTAAGATTGACATTACAGGTGTGTGTTGCCAGTTCTACAGCATGCTGGTCATTCCACATGACTGTTGAGTGAAAAATAATACATGTCAACATTGTGAGTCCCTTGTTTATACAGACACTGATGTTTGTAGGTCAGAACACAACTATTTACCAATTATTTCTCCAACGTGGGAAACTGCAGCGCATGTATGGAGAGTTTGAGGAGATTATCAAAACATTCAAAACACAGAAGAAAAGTCATACATTAGAGATAGGTGATGCCATATGAAATATCAGTTAAAGGAAATGCAGATTATATTCCTGGTATTAGTTATTATGTAGTGGTATGCTTGAATCATTGTTGTACATACAGGAAACTGAGAGCGTGATTTATTTAAGAGCGTGAATTCCCCACTGCTGGGGAAAAACCAAACAGTCAGACATTCACTTGTTCTGCATGTTAGTCAGTGTGTGTTCATTTGGTTATTGTAATATTGTGGTCATTAATAAAGTGTCTGGTTTATCTAAAGTATTTTTATTTTAAGCATCTTAAATAAAGTATTTTTATCACTTTCTTTGCTAAACTCACGAAGGCTCACTGACATTTAATGGGGATGTTCACATAAAATGGGTGCTCATGAGCCCTCTGTTGCCATAAATGATAGCTATATGTTTATAAGACACTGAACCCTTGTTGTCTTGTTGCCTTGTAGCCTGTGGTGTGAGCCAATATGTGCATGAGAGGCAGAAACAGATCTCAGTATCTCAGCAGATATTTGGCCTGTTTAATTGTCTGACGCCTGGTATTTCCATCCAGGTCGCTTGTGTCATGCAATACTCTGTGGCTGATGTTTGGTTGAGCTGTGTATGGCTTAGGAACAGAACTGTCTGGTGGAACGTACCTGTAATGCATACATAACTAGGTTTACACAGTTTCCCTTAATTAATTTGCATAAAGGATACTGAAAATGGTTATCTTTCTCATTTTAAAATGTGTTTGATTTTAATAGATATCATTAAAATGTATAAAAATAACTGATAGCATTTACCATCATTAAATATTGTTCTGTGTAATGTTGGCAGTGTTTCTTATGTGTATTAGCCTGATACGTAGTGACTCAGTTCTAAACTTGCTCAGTCTCTCCGGTGAACTCTTGAACTGTGCCAAATTCAAAGAGGTCTTTGTAGGGTTGTTGCGTTTATGTGGTACATGCATCCTTGCACAATGTTCTCAATCAAGGCCTTGCAGTTGGTAATTAGGGTAGTAATATGACACATGCTAGCAAGCTCCTTCAGAAGAAAGTTTAGAAGCTAAAAGATGATTGGTGTTCTCGGAAACAAGCAGGCTTTTTCTGGCTGGAAATTAAATAAAAATGTGCTAAAATTCTGTTTTACATAGATGTACTAATACTTTCTCTCTGAAGAATATCGCAAGTATGCTTTGTCAAAACGAAACTACCTATCTTTGTAAGTGCTGTTTTTTTCAATTTTGGCCTGAATTGCTGCTTTCTCATTTTTCAGCTTGTGTGTGTTCAGTTCGTCCTTCTGAAAAGATCATGCAAGCTTCTTCCTGGTCTCGCTGACCCCTGACGGCTCTTTGACCTGTGTTCCTGTCATCTTCAACTCAGTCCTGCTATGCAGCCATGAGCTCTGTGCTATGGAGTAATGAAAATCCATCAGGGGGTTTCCGGGATGACTGGCGCTTCTACATCGTGGTGAAGGAGTGCATCGTGGAAAAGCCAGGTCAGAAGACCCTGCGCATCCCACGCGGCAGCCTCGCTCAGGCCTGCCAGGAGCGCAACAGCCTTGGCCGCACGATTCCAACCGGCAAGGGTAAACGCAGCCTGCGCATCCTGGATCAGATGAACGTGGTGGTGAGCGTGGACGAGCGGGATGTGATGGAGCTGGAGGAGAAGCTTGCAGAACTGCTCTTCCCCATCACCAACTGCGAAGAGCGTTACAGCCTGCTGCATAACCGAGCGCGTCTGGACAGGGCCCACGTCATCAACTGCGGGTCAAAGGTCAGAGTGCAGCTGAGGTCTGGCGATGAGCCGCTTCCAGGTGTGGTCCGATTTAAAGGAGCTTTGCTGCCCGACCGAGCACTAAGTGGGATCTGGTTTGGTGTTGAATTGCTGGTGAGTAACACTGTTTGCCTTGTTTAATGTTGTTTTGGGTTCACCTGTTCACTAAGCATGTGTGGTCATCACAGGACAATGCTGTGTTTGTGAACTGAGTGACCATAACTCAAACCTGTAAGCTAGTTGTGTGAGTAATGCTAGTCTTAAAGCTGCTGTGACATGTCAACAATGACTTGGCAATGGCTAATATGTGATGTCATTTATACGCTTATATGAGTGATGAAGTTCATGTAGGTACATGCCAGCCGCTGAAAACCTCTTTGTGTTTCAGGAGGAAGGCCGGGGTCAAGGTTTCACAGAGGGTTCTTATCAGGGTCAGCAGTTGTTTCGTTGTGAAGATGAATGTGGGGTCTTCGTTGCATTGGATAAACTGGAGCTCTGGGAAGATGAGGAGCTGGAGATGGATCGCATAACTCTTGTGGACAATGACCCGGAAGTAGAAGGCGATGTCCCGCCACTGGAAATTAACGCTCGAGTGTTGGTGCAGACACGGGAAGGCCCAGAACGGGGCACTGTTATCTTCTGTGACTTACTGCCTGGCAATGAGAGTCTCGGGTACTATGTTGGTGTTGATATGGTAAGAGATGCAAACTTACAGCTGCACAATGCATCTGCATACATGTATACCAAGCATGACCTGAGATTCCAGGCCAAATGTTGAGTTTAGTTTAGACAGAATGTTAGCCAGATGTTTGGTTTGCAACAAACACAATGTCAGGGTGCTTTTTGGTTTCTGTTAATTTGTTGCGCCCTCCTGTGGACTTAAAAGGCAACGCTGATTAAAAAATCAAATTATCAATTAATATTGACATCATGGGCACATGTGATCTTCAGGCACATGTGAGTGTAGCAGTGAGATAGATGTCAGTCGTGCATTAGAAGGAGGGCAGGGAGAGACTAGAGACAGCTCAGTTTGCTCTGTGTGACCAACATAATGGCTTGCTGCCAAATACTCAAAGACACAACCAACACACACGCGCCATTCCACCGCTGTCTTTTTTTGTCCTTTGTCTTGCCTTCTCTCTTTCTCTTCTGTTAGCCTCTCACATCTCTGTAAGCAGCGCTCATCTGGAATTTACTGAGATCTAAACAGTTCAGATGTTTAGGATTTAGGTTCGACAGGTTTGAAGAGTTTTAGATGGTTCTCAGGACAATACGTGACTGTTAGTTCGATTAAAATTGTTCAGGTCTTTATTTGGATCAGTGTTTTGTTAATAGATTGCATAGAGTAGATTTAATATCTTTAGATCTATTCAGTAGATTCAAGCATGAATTTTTATGTTTTTTCACTGTGCTATAAGTACATTTGATTAAGAGTTGGTTTTGTTCAAGAGATGTTTTATTTGGTTGCATGTGACAGCTATGTACAATAGTGTCATGTAAAGAATTATACACTAGTTTTTTAATTCAATTAAATTGGAATCAGCAGTTATAGATTCTAACAGTGGAGAGTTGACAGGTATAAATATGGTTTAGTGTGGAGACTGATGTTTAGATGTTTAGATGTAGCTGTTACAGAATTAGGTGTCTCAATAAAATGGGTCAGAGCAAGACTTTCATTAGGAGATAGAGACAGACTGTCCTTTGTTTGGAAAGTATTTATAATATTAAGGTGATAGTTGACTGACAGTGCTCTAGAGGTGGACTCTAGAAAACTCAGGTGCAGTAATAGGCTGCTGTGCCTCTCACCCTCAGGACAATCCCATTGGCGACTGGGACGGGATCATCGACGGTAAACTGCTGTGTAATTTTGCTAGCCTTGAACACACCCGTCTCGTCCCCATCTGTGATGTGATGCCAGGTAAGAGCTCCCAGTTTATGCGCCTGTGCTTGTGAAAGGTAGACAGAAATTTCATTTTTTTGAGATTGTGTGTGTGCAGTTACTGTTGGAAGTTTGTCACAGTTTGTTTGTTATGTTTGCTTGCTTGCTTTTGCTTTGTAGATTTTAAGTTTGAGAAGCTTAGTTTCTAAGTTTTCATTAACTTGTAAGTAACTTGATTTGTTTTATTACTTGATTTGTTTTATTTTATTATTAAGTTTATATTGTTTAAACAATGGCATTGTGAAAATGTATTGCCTTTCTGCTGAGTAGTAGAGTTATTTCAGTGTTTCAATGTGTTGTTTAGACTTCAAGTCAGGGTGTAGGCTAAATATTTGCTGTCAGAAGGCAATAGGCACTGTCTGAACACTAGTGTGTGTGTGTGTGTGTGTGTGTATGTGTGTGTGTGTGTGTGTCATGTTAGCACACAGTTAACAGAAGCTCTTTTGTCTCAAGGCCTTGTTTTTGAGACTGGCATGTGTGGAGCTCTCTTTGTTCTCTCTGTTTATTGGTTGTTTGTTTGTGTGAGTGTCTGTGTGTGTGGGCAAGATGTTAATGTCTTAAAGTCACAGTTCCTCCTTTTCAGACTTTTTAATGACAGGTCTAGCATAACATAGTTGCTATGTTTTTGCTAACTGAAATGTGTGGGCCGGTTGTGTATGTGCTTCCAGAATACTCCATGCAGGATCAGAGGCTGCCCAAAGTCTTTTGCTGCAGGAGTGGCAGTGACAAGTCTGGCAGCCAGAGCAAACCAAAGAGCAAAGGTAAACATCCATGTTTATCTACACACTTCACAATATGGTGGAATATATCCTGATTCGGGTTTGTTTTAATGCATCTTAAACACACATGTCTACGTCACTGATATTGCATTTGAAATACAGACCATATATGGCCAGTTGCATACTAAATTTTAGTGGTCCCACACCTATTCCTGGAGGATCCCCAACATTTGGATGTGTCCTTTATCTGAACACCCATTCCAGGTCTTAGAGCAATCTGCTAATTGGCTAATAAATTCATGTGTACTTGGGTGGTCTTTCAGTAACTGGGGTGGTTAACGACTGCTGTATGTACTTTAAATGTAATGGCATAATATAATCCAGCAAAGTATTTGTCTTGGACTCTTAAGTAGGTATCACTCAGTACCTCACATAAAGAAGAGTCTGTTGTGTTTTTGTTGCTTGAGAAGGAACCGTTGCTTGAGAAAGAATAGATCATGTGTATTAAAATGTTTAGTCTAAAAACCCTGTGAATTTTTCTGTCTAAGACTAAGACTTTCTAAGACAGAAAGTCTGAATGTTAAGGTTTTTTTTGTAAAGAAAGAATGTTTAAGTTATTTCTCCTAATCCAGCTATGAACTGAAATGAACATAGTAAGCTTTACTGTAAGACTTGACAGCCGTGAGCTTTGTAGTCTTTCTTTCTCTTTGTATCTCTGTCTTTCACTCTCATTGGCTTTAATGTCCATGAGCTGTCATATGCTGCTTTACTCCCTGAACTGCCTGCAAGCGTTCCCTAAATTCTGTCCCGATGGGTCATGTGATATCTTTACCAGACATGTGATTTTTGCAGGAATCACCACAGCTGTCAGCATTATTTTGGTGACATGTACAGTTGTAGTTTACATATATACAGAGTTTATATCTTCATATCATGACTGTTATTCAGGGTTAGGCCTGCAGCCTGGCAACAGAAGCAAGTCTGAGTTTTATTATACACTAAATGGCAGCTCGGTCGATCACCCTGCCCAGTCCAAAGCCAAAAGCACGTGGTACATAGATGAAGGTAATCAATAATCTATTTAAATGGAGACTGGGAAGCTCTAATGAAACATCTTAACAGCAAGGTGCCGTACATCAAATATCTGATACTGTAGGTTCCTCTAATAGTCTAGGCATGAATAAGTAAACATTGTATTCAGTGTCTAGCATTTGAGTACATCTGCTCTGATTTGAAAGGCAACTTGCTGCTGAGATCTTTTGGGATCTGTTTCACTGTAACGTGATTGGTTCATTGTGACTTCATAGCATGACATCATTCATCAGAAAACGTAAACAATGCTCAGGTCTTATGTTATTTCTCTGTACTTCAGACTACATCGCTGACGTTTGTGATTCTGTAGCATAAGATTTCGACAGTTGATTTAGATGAATAATTCAGCAATTGATTTCTGCTTAAAAAGTCTTTGTTTATATAAATTTGTGAAAGGGTTTTGTGTCTGGTATTGTGGCCACCCTCAGTAATTTCCCCACTCATTCATTGTGCATGTGTTTGTGTTTGTTTATATGTAGTTTGCCATAGTCATGATGGCAAGTGGGTAAGAACATGACCTAACCTGTAATTATTTAATGTTTCATATTGTTACACTATTAACAGGCAGTAATATAGGAGGTTCAGGGACTGTCTGGGATTGGTTAAGGGCTTCTGTAGCTGGTGCTTCTTTACATTTTCTTTGCTTGATTCATGTGATGGCTTTTATTCTTTAAGCACACCACAGTGTTTGTCCCCTGTGCTTCATATTTCATATTGTGGACATTAGATGTTGTTTGTGTGAGCATCAGTGTGGAACAGTGACCAGGTTAAGCTTTTTGTGTTCTAGGTAATTAATTTAGAAAATTCTTAACAATCTTTTTAGTCAAGATGCCAACATTTTTTATCAGTTCATAACATTATGTGTCTATCATGTGTTATTATTTGATAATAAATGATTATATTTATTGATCAGTCACTGTCGCTCCACACTGATGCATCGTCTGCTA
This sequence comes from Ambastaia sidthimunki, assembly GCA_036877625.1. Classification (NCBI taxonomy): domain Eukaryota; kingdom Metazoa; phylum Chordata; class Actinopteri; order Cypriniformes; family Botiidae; genus Ambastaia; species Ambastaia sidthimunki. Next base: position 4,170 of record JAZGTK010011316.1, on the reverse strand, counting down.
ATTATGACTTTATGGAATTATGACTTTATGGAATGGCATGTGTTTCTTAATAGTTGGTGAGGATCCAGCTAAATCCCTGACAGATACACCTCCAGACTTCAACCAGGCCTCATCCCCCTCCCACGCTCCGCCCACAACCACCTCGCTGTCCAATGATAACAAGTTCCACTCCCTGCCCTTCAGCTTGAGCCGCAAAGGTGGTCCCAATGGCAGCATGAGCCATGGCCCCCTCTCCCTGTCCGCTGGCTCTGTGATGGGGGAGCAGCAGGAGGCCCCGCCCCCTGTGACCACACCCGTCCAGAGGCCCCCGTCACCACCTCTAGGTCAGGCCGGGTTAGAGATCGGATCAATGGTGGAGGTTAAAGAGAACCCACCACTGTGTGGGGTCATTCGTTGGGTTGGTCTGCCTCCAGGACTACAGGAGCCACTTGCTGGGCTAGAGCTGGTACGTACTCTTACGTACATGACAAATGTGTTACAAAAAATGGAAGTATTTGCTGATGAATTTGCCTTCTTGTGGGTGTTCAGGAGGAGGAGTGTGTAGGCTGTACTGACGGCACATTTAAAGGAATTCGTTACTTCACCTGTCCACCCAAGAAAGCTCTGTTTGTCAAACTGAAGTGCTGCCGGCCAGACTCACGCTTTCCATCCCTAAACCATTCACCAAACCCTATAGAACGATGCAACTCCATAGGTGAGAAGCATATACATACAAAGCATATACATACACTTAAACCCATAACTGTCTTTTAATCTCAGAGCACTGAAGCTCATGTTTTAACTCACTGTAAGAACTCGATACGAATGTGAAATTGATATGAATTAGATGAATGTGTGTTTGCTGTAGCATTTGGGAGTTACCTGAGTGAGGTAGTTAATGAAAACACTCCTCCTCGGACGGAGAATGATGGCTTAGAGGTGATGGTGGGGAAGAAGAAAGGAATTCAAGGACATTATAACTCCTGCTATCTGGACTCTACATTGTTTTGGTGAACACACATGCACAGACTCTCACACCATCACAAAGAATGTACAAAATCATTTTAATGCACTTACTGTACTGTCTTTCTCTGTATTTCAGTCTTTTCTCCTTTAGTTCTGTGTTGGATACGGTTCTCCTGAGGCCCAGATCCAAGACTGATGTAGAATATTACAAAGAGACGCAAGATTTACTGCGCACAGAAATAGTCAATCCACTGCGGATGTGAGTGATGTGCTATTTTATTGCGGTTTATTACCGCTATTTTATTACCGTACTTTATTTGACAGATTCATTTTTATTAGCCAGCTTATATGACTTGTACACACTGTACTAGCTGAATAATCTCATCTACTGATTCTCTGTGGCAGACTTGGTTATAGTTCTTTAATACTGTGTGTGTGTGTGTGTGTGTGTGTGTGTGGTTTTAGACATGGGTATGTGTGTGCCACGAAAATCATGAAACTTAGAAGAATATTGGAGAAAGTGGAAGCAGCATCAGGATTCACTTCAGAAGAGAAGGGTGAGAAAGTTAGTTGCACTTCATTGTGAGAAGGAATGTATTAATAAGAAAACACTGCCCTCTGTCGGTAGTCTGATAGGCAGCGTGTATAATTCATTTTCAAGTAATGCCTTTAGTTGAGTTGTATTCAGATGCTTGTTCTGTGTCTTTAATACTGGGGAACAACACATTTCAAACTTATTTTTAAGGGTGTGCCTAGAAAAATCATCTTTAGGTTGTTTTTGTGGTATAGGAGAAAGTATTGAAAAATTACATCACCTTAAAAAATGTTAACTAAAAACATGTATTCAATTAACAATACAGCCTTATGAGCTATGAATTATAATTGACAGCCCAAGTTCAAATATTACCTAATTGTGTTGAAGACTAATCAAAGCTTCTGTGTTGAGACAGTTGAACTAAGATATTCTCTTCCTGTTCAGATCCTGAGGAGTTTCTCAACATCCTGTTTCATCACATCCTGCGGGTTGATCCTCTTCTCAAACTGCGGTGAGTGTCCAGCACAACCCATGTACAGCATATGCTGTACACTCAAAAGAGCATATATATTAAAAAAACATGGATATTGTCCATCTCTACAGGATACATGAAGAAATGAAATAAAAGAGTTTACCAGGGATGCACAATACATTTATTTATATAGCAGGTTTCTACCTAATTAATTTTTTTTATTTTAAATTGTTTAAATGCCTAATTTCATTTCCCAAACTGAAAGGCTTTATTGTAAAAACAGGCATAACCATATAAGTTATATTATTGTCTCTTGTATCAGTTATCAGCCATAAAATAATTACAATAATTGGCCACTGTTATCAGTCCAAATGCCTGTATATAACAGCTGAAGACAGTGATGTAATAAAAGTGTTTTGCAGGTCGGCGGGGCAGAAAGTGCAAGACTGTTACTTCTATCAGATCTTTATGGATAAGAAAGATAAAGTGCTGGTACCAACCAGCCAGCAGCTTCTGGAGTGGTCCTTCATCAACAGTGACCTCAAATTTGCAGAGGTAAGCACACAAGACTGTGCTCTGTGTCAGGGGTCAACAACCTCTGTTTTTTAACTGTGTCACATTGTGTTCTGCGTGTATGGAATATAAATATAATCATCAATTTTTTCACATAGCTCAAACACAAAATCAAAGAGATACATTCATAATTTTATACAGTGGAGTACTGTTGTTATGTATTTGTGTAAGATTGAATGAGGGTTACTGTAATTTCTGTATTTGTTTTATTCCAGGCCCCATCTTGCCTTATAATCCAGATGCCACGTTTTGGGAAGGACTTCAAGATGTTTAATAAGATCTTTCCTTCTATAGAGCTTGACATTACAGATCTGTTAGATGACAGTGAGTCAATTCAAGTGTGTGTGTGTGTGTGTGTATACACGTGTGTGTGTGTTCATATTCTGTAGCTGTGCTGTTTCAATGTTTTTGTGTGTGTGTGTATGTGCATCAGCCCCTAGAGAATGTCGAATCTGTGGTGGTTTGGCTCTTTATGAGTGCAGAGAGTGCTATGAGGATAGTGGCATCACACCAGGAAAAATTAAGCAGTTCTGTGACAAGTGCAATACACAGGTAAAACACACATTCATGTGTGGAAATGTCTGCAATACCTTTAATGTCCACTAGGTGGAGAAAAAGAACTTGATTTTCTAGGTCCAGCTCAAATGCATTTACCCAAAGTAGATTTATATGGTTTATTTTCTTAGTTAAATATTGTTTGTTTGTACATGCATTTTCTGCATATCTGACACTGTGTGTTCACTTCCTGGATCTTTAGGTACATCTGCATCCGCGGCGTAAGTCTCATCGTTATGTTAAGTTATCCGTCCCTAAACCGCTGCAAGAGTCCATGTGGAGACAGGGTTCTTATCCTCACCAGCAGATGGAGCTGTTTGCTGTTCTCTGCATCGAGACAAGCCACTATGTCGCCTTTGTAAAATACGGATCTGCAGACTCTGCGTGGCTCTTCTTTGACAGTATGGCTGACCGTGACGGTACCGGAGACTAAAACTTTATTCTTTTATTTTGATGTTCATATTTCTTGATCCTTGAGCCACAGTAGTATTAAAACCATATCATCATTATTATTCCCAAAATGTTCTGGTTTCCAAACTCTTTTCTTTTCGATCTGTTTTTGTTGGCAGGTGGTCAGAACGGGTTTAACATCCCGCAGGTGTCTCCGTGTCCAGAAGTAGGGGACTACCTGAAGATGACCCCTGAGGAACTTCACGCGCTGGACCCCAAGAACATCCAAGGCTATGCACGCAGACTTCTCTGTGACGCCTATATGTGCATGTACCAGAGTCCCACCATGAGTCTCTATAAATAAAGCAGGAGATCAAAAAAAGAAGGACAGAATGGTGGAAAAGTCAAAAGAGAGAGGGAATGATGAAGGAAAGAGATGATAGAAAACAAGTACGCAAGCGAGGAGCTGTGTTGATGGAGTATAGCGTGCTTAAACAAAGAGAAGTATGCTGCCTGAGACGACGTGCATTGACACACACTCCAGATTGATTAACCCATGTACGGTCCCTCCGGTTGTTTCCATCTTGTCTTCGGCATCTCTCTGTACATACTGCAGGGTAAATACGTGCATGAGAGTGAGGGGAGGTTAAGAGAACGAAAGAAAGCAAGCCTATTTGCACTGTGAGAGTGTGTGTTTTGT